>BQNB010056581.1:0-28490 GCA_026074375.1 Tanacetum coccineum | reverse complement strand
AAGAGATAAGAAACTAAATGATTCTAAAATGACATTTCATCAAACACTTAATTGGCATAAAACAAAAAAATCATGTTAAAAGGGAAAGAATAACTAACTGTATGCACAATGAAGAAATTTTTCAATACACAAAAGCATATATATTGTATATGAAATATGAAATGACCCATTATTGTTAAAGGACTAACGATGTAAATGCTAATTGGACTAACGTTTTTTTTTTTGAACGGCAAAAATTTATTAAACTAGCAAGGAGCTAGAAAACAATTACAAGGAAATAAATTGGGGATTTTTTAACCAATCGTCCCAAGAAAACGTCGTATGACAACGACTTTTACACCAATTGAAAGCACAAAAAACTATAGCATCAAAAATTTCCGAACGTCTTGGAGGAGATTCTTCAAAAATGATCCGATTCCTAAAGTTCCAGATAAACCACCAAGATACGAAGAACACTCCCTCCAACATAGCTTTGACCTTAGAGGAGAACTGAATCGAAAGAATCCAAGACTGCCACTCTTGGAACGATGACCAGTCATGAGGATCTAAGCCCCACCATCTGCATATGCGACGAAGAACAAGCTGAGCCAAATCACAACGGAAGAAGATGTGGCAAACATCTTCCTCGCAGACTGAACAAACCGGACAAAGAGACGACTCAATAGTGATGCCTCTGCGAATCAGATTAACTCGAGTCGGTAAACAATCTTGCCGAGCTCGCCAAGCGAAGATGTTAACCTTAATAGGGATGTATTTGATCCATCTAGTCTGGGCAGCTTGATGCGGAAGGAAAAGATCATCAATGTAGTTACGAATCTCCTTAACCCGGAAGTTACCATCGCTAACCAAATCACAAACCCATCGATCACCTGAATTCGATAAAGTCACCGAATCCATCAAAGAAGTCAAATCAGCCAACAGATGTTCTTCGATACCACCCCGAGCATTTCTACGGAACGAAATATCTATCGGAGCACTAAGCTTAACAGCCACCGAGGCTTCTTTGTTCAGGTCCAATGCGAACAAGCGAGGAAATTTGACACGAAGAGGAACGTCTCCGATCCAACAATCGAACCAGAATCTCGAATCATCACCATTACCAATGCGTTTTTTACAATGCGACCAGAAATCAAAACCTTTCCCTTTTAACTTATTGACTTCCCTCATTATTGAACACCAGTTAGAGGATAGACTAGTCGAGTGAGTTTCCACCGAAGAACCATAAAGCGCACGAATGACTTTATACCATAACGAGCCATCTTGGGATACAAAACGCCAAACCCATTTGAGAAGGAGGGCACGGTTAAGAGCAAAAAAACTCGAGACTCCTAAACCACCATGTTTTTTTGAAGCTAAAACCTTATTCCAAGCGACCCATGTAACTTTTTTTTCCGACTGGTCCGCACCATTAAAAAACCGGCTGCGGATAGACTCCATAACCTTCAAGACACCTGTAGGGACTTTAAAAATGGACATATTATAAATCGGCGATGCCCCAAGAACGGATTTCAAGAGAGTTAGACGACCGCCTATCGAAAGGGTTTTCACCTTCCACTTAGAGAGGCGAGATCTAAGCTTAAGAATAACGTCATCCCAAGCCTTAATACGAGAAGAGTATTCTCCCACCATAACGCCTAGATAGCGGAATTTGTTGCTCATAATAGAACAACCTATCAAAGAGGCTGCCTGCTCTACCACTTGGTGCGGAACGCACACACCCAACAGTTGACTTTTAAGGATATTTATTTGAAGTCCAGAAGCAAGAAAGAAGCTCTTTAAAATGTTGATAATACCACTCAGATTTTCATTGGACCATTCTCCTATAAACATAGCGTCGTCTGCATAAAAGAGGTGAGATAAGGATAACGAACCTGGTAATTGAATACCTTTGAACAAGCCCTCGTCTACCACCCGGTTGAAAGATAAATGAAGAGATTCCATGATTAAGATAAAGAGATATGGAGCAAGAGGATCTCCTTGTTTGAGACCACGATGGCAAGAATACTCTTTAGAAGGACTTCCATTAATCAAGATAGAAGCCTTAGCAGAAGTAAGAGTACCCTGAATCCAATTACACCACGTTCGCCCAAAACCAAACGCCTCAAGCACTTACTTCTAATAAGTAAATCCCAACGAACCGAGATCGTATGCTTATGGCAAAATCGACTTTAAAGAACATCGCCTTTTTGTTCTTTCTTTTACACCAATGGAGAATTTCATCAAGAATAAACGGGCCATCTAAAATTTGTCTCCCAGCAACAAAAGCGGATTGGGTATCGGAGATGAGATCCGCAATGACCGGAGCTAATCTATTGGCAAGTACCTTGGTAACCACTTTGTATACACTCCCAATCAAACTTATCGGCCGAAAATCATTAACGAATTTAGCATCCATGACCTTTGGAATTAGGGCAACAAAGGAAGTTATTTTGTCGATTTGGCATGAAAAATGTGTGTGAGGCATTATTTATTTTTTTCATTTTCTTGAACAATGTAAGTTTTTTGTTGATTCGGCATGAATAATGTGTTTGAGTCATTATTTTTTTCTAGTTTTTTTTAACTATGTAAGTCTTTTGTTAATTCGACATGAATAATGTGCTTGAGTCATTATTTTTTTCCGTTTTCTTTGATGTTTAATGACGAACATTAAGAGGGCTCAGTATGGGGCATTATAGGCCCTCGCACCAACCTATAACGCTGACAAATAACGTGAAACCCACACCGCACACGGCGTCATCTCCACAAGCCAACATTACACGTTTTTTATTGTTGTATTTGTGTTTAGTTGGGTTATGTGTGTGCTAAAAGATATCTTATAACTTGAGTGATAGACTAATGATGTTTTTTTTTTAAGTTATAAGTTTCAAGTTATAAAGTGCTAACGTGACATCACTTTTCCTCTCAAAAGAAAAAATAAGCCATCAAGATGCTATTCAAAAAGAGTTAAACATCACCAGCTACAACAAAACAAATGACCCCAACTATGAAACATTTTAGTCATTCTAAGAGCACAAGGTGTCATGTGTCATGGCTCAAGCCATCCCCGAAAATGCCAAACGATGGCGCCAGACCCACACCTAAAGTGGCGTTTTCGAGTGCTGAGCCACCACCACACCAAATGGTCCCGGAAAACGTCTAATAGTGGCGTGAGACCCATAATGCGAGTCGCGTTTTCGTGTTTTTGGTGACGTTCTCAAGTATGAGGTACTTGATTGCACCAGATTTGTGGTGTGGAGAGATGAGTATTGGTGATGTTAACGGGTATTTTGGTGTTATAGAAAAAATGCTGATGTGATAACACTTTTCTCATAACACTAGATAATGACAAAAAAAATACCTAATGCGCTAAGACACTAGATTCAGGGAACCATAGGAACAAATCGATGAGCCCTACAATGACTGTCAATTAGACTTTTATATGGTCAAAGAAGATTGTATATATGTATGATTGAAACATTTTTAAAAAAATAGAAAATATAAGTATTTTCATAATTGTCAAATTCTGATTATTAATTTATCTAATCTAACTTGTCTAAATTATTTAAATTATATACTATATATATATATATTTTTATTTTTTAATATTAAAAAAAAAAAAAAAAAAACCAAAATATAAAAAAATAAAAAAAAATAAAAATATTTATTTTTTTTTTTATATATATATATATTTTTATTTATTATTTTATTTTTTATTTTATTATATAATTTTTTATTAATTTTTTTTATATATTTTATATTTTTTAATAATTTTTTAAAAAAAAAACAAACATAAATTTATATAAAATATATTATATATTTATTATAAAAAAAAAATATAAAAAAACAAAAAAAAAAAAACAAAAAAAAAATAAAAATAAAAACCCCCCCCAAAAAAATAAAATTATATTTTATTTATTTTTTAATTTTTTAATTTTTTTTTTTTTTTTTATTTTATTTTATTATTTTTTTTTTAACTTTTTTTTTTATATATTAATTTTATATACATATTTTTTTTTTTTTTTTCTCCCATTTTTTTTATTTTTTATTTTTTTTTTTTTTTTCTTTTTTGTTTTTACTTTTTTTTTTTTTTATGGCGTCATTCCTGTTTAAAATGTCCTTCATTAGACCCGAACCACTACCGCACTGGCTCTCAGTTGTTTCTGTGTTTGTCTTCTTGCGGGTCGGTTAAACCGGTCGGTCGAGACAGCATCTGGAACGAATATTTCCGTGTGATCTCCGAGTCAAAGTGATCCGCTGGTCCCATGTTGGGTGTTTTTGAGCAAACCCCTCCACCGTGTTGTAAGCAAATTTTTCCCCTTATTCAAGCCGAATATTCCGACTTCGCAGCTTCCAAATCATCACCGTCATTTTCACCGCTTTTAACGAGTTATTTTTCCGTTGTAAAATGGCGTGTTACCTTTTGACAATCGGGTGCATCGATTATTTCCCGTTATCATATTCTTGGTTACGATAAACGCCATTGGTACCTTTTGTTGAAATGTCATGAATCGCCCCAAAAGCATTCTTCGTTTCGGTCATTCCTGATATCATTGTTCTCGGAAACTTCGACCCAAACCTCACACAATAACTTCTCCTCGTCACGTGTCCAACGCACGGAAGTTTGAGTCGGAGCTATCGTCGTCATCACAACATCTTTTTCGTCTTCGATGTTGTCATCGTCCGCGGATAAATCAACAGCGGGTTTCTTTTGCCATTCGTTTTCCTTTTCGACGGGTTTCTTTTGGTGGTGGTTGTGGTTGTGGTACCTTGAATTGTGTTTCGGGGACATTTTGGGTTTGAAAATTTTGAAATTGTGTGTTGAGTTGCCCTTGTTGAAACGCTTGTTGTTGATGAAAGTAGATTTGTCCGGGTGCCATTTGGGGAAAGTATTGTGAAGCATAAGGGAATTGGCCGGATTGAAATTGGGAGGAGCTTCCGATAGAGTTTTGTGAAGATGGCGTCGACGGGTTCGAGGATGACAATTAATTCGGGTTACTTGTGTTAAGGAGTTGCGAGAAGTTGAGATTAGGAAACCCGTCATTTGGGATTCGAGACATTTTTCTAAGCTTCTCTCTTCTTTCTTACGGAGCTCGCACACGCTATAGTGGTGCTACTATCCGATACAACCCCTAACAGGGTCGTATCAATTGGTTCTTTCATTGAGAGCTCTCGTTGAAAGGGTTTTCGATTTAGGGTTCCAAAAAAAAGTTACTGTTCACCGGGTACTGTTCATCGAGGGTTACTGTTCATCAAAATTTTTTTACTGATCTGTGAGTTACTGTTCATTAGTCCTAAAAAACATTTTTTTGAGCTACTATTCATGGCATCAGGTGGCAGCGATTGGAACGCGAAATACGCACTATCTAAGCTATTGCAAATGGGTACGGTGGCCGAATATGAGAGTGAGTTTGTGATACTTGCAAATCGAGTAACGGGTATCTCTGCAAACTTACTTAAATCGTTTTATATCTCCGGACTTAAACTGGAGTTACAACGGGAACTATTCAGATCAATGCCTACACCTTTAGGAAAAGCCTTCTCCTTAGCACGTATCGCCGAGGCCCGTTTTGAGGACGAGCGGTCCACCATAACCATCGCCAAACCAAACAAACTCACTGCAAGGGTACACGTTCAAGATCTTGAGCAAACTACTCAAGGACGAGGGGACGAGCCTAATCGTATTCTATTGGTTACGATTCATTACATGATATACCCTATTACTGTGGAAGTTCTGCATCAAGTATTCTCTCCTCTCGGGTATGTCGAGAAAGTCATCATCTTTCAGAAATCAGCTGGTTTTCAAGCACTTATTCAGTTTCAATCACGCAAGAATGCCATAGCTGCAAGAAATTTGTTACAGAGCTGTAATATATATGAGGGTTGTTGTCAACTAGATATACCGTTCTCAAATCTTGAAGAGCTGCAAGAGAACCAAGAAGAACACATCTGCTACTACTACTGGGAAGATTGTCTCTCGTTTCTAAACGCTGAAGAAGCTGATAACACCAAACCACCACTTTACGCTGACACCTTTGGCAATAATGGTGGTGATGAGTCAGAAACTTCAGGTCCGGAGACCCCTGCACTCATTTTTTTTGTTGGATACGGTACCGGAAGTGAGGTGGTGACCGGCCTTCCAGAGGAGTTTCAAGAAGGAGATATGGTTAATGCATTGTCAAGAGTTTTGGAACAGAAAAGTTTAAAAATTGGAAGGAGTTAGATAATGAATCGAAAGATAAGAAGGTGGAGAGGGATGCGGAAAGGGAAGGAGAACCAGATATCTTGGCACCATTTGGCAGCGATCGGGGTATAACAATTTGGGATCCCGTAATCATTTTTTTAGACATCACCTTGAGGAAAAGGTGGTTTCGAAGGAGTGGAGAATGTTACGCCTTTAGTTTAGGAATGTTTTAATATTGGTTTAGGAATGTCTGACTATTTGTCATTAAGTCTTCATGTTTATCTAGGAAAGTCATTAAGTCTTCATGTTTATCTAGGAAAGTCATTAACTTCGTGTTTGACTAGAAAAGTCTTTGTGTTTATCTTACGTTACAAGTTAGGGTTATTCGGATATAAATACCAAATAGTTTTCATCAATGAAAATTATTTTTTGTCAAATAAATCTATAAGCTTCTCTCTTTTTTCTTACGGAGCTCGCACACGCTATAGTGGTGCTATTATCCGATACAACCCCTAACAGGGTCGTATCACTCTCTCTCTTCTCTTGTTTTTTTCTCTCTCTCTAAATCTGTAAACCCTAGATTCTAAGATCATCTTGATCTTGTTATTTTCTCTAATTCATTGTAATAGAACAATTATCAATTAGAAAATTAATCCACACCATATTAGCAGTGGTGGATATTTATTTGATTTGGGTTAACTGATTGAGATCAGTTTCTTGTTCTTGTGTTCATCAAATTGAGATATGATTTAATAAAATTGTTTAGGTTGTGTTTTTCTACATGGTATCTGAGTCAGGTTGCTCTAGAATCATTTTCTAAAAGTTAAGGTTTTACAAAATTTTGGGGTTTTCTAAAATTAATTGGTAATATTTCAATTAATGTGTCTAGTTTGATAGATCTATGATTGATTCTTAGAGATCTATAAGTTTTTTGAGAAACGCCTAATTTTTGAAAAAATTAGGGTTTGGTATATTTTGGGGTTTTGATCTCTAAAGCTTTCTAGTGTTTATTAAGTGGTTTAATCAACATATCTAGTGATTTTAAAGGGTTTTTAGAAGTTCTTGGCTGGTTTACCTAATTTAGAGAAATTAGGATTTTTGGATCTTGGTTTTTGGGTTATTGGTTTGCTGCTATTGATTTGCTATTTCTCTTGACTAAGTGAATCAAGAGAATAGCAAGTTTGGTTTTCGCTGCTTATTCTTGAAAGCTTTGTAACACATCTCTTCTATCTCTTTACTTTGTGTTCTTTATTTCTTACATTAGATTGCTGGAGGATAGGTAGATGCATTATTGTGGAGTTGATTGTTTGGTGGGGTGTTGATTTTTTATTTTAAATGTTCTTTATTTCTGTTGAGTCTGTCGGCCCTTGATCTGCCACCATTGAGTGGTGTGAAAGCCTGTAAACTTCTTTCTTCTCTTATCTTTATTTGTTGTTGATTCTTTGTTGTAATCATGTCTGTTTATGGATTTACTAATGATGAATTTGTTACTGATGATCCAGTTACTTTGATAAGTAAACTGGATGTTAGTAATCCATTGCATTTACATCCTAATGATTCTACTACATTAACTATTTTGTCTATAAAATTAAAAGGAACTAAAAATTAAATAGTATGGTCTTGTGCTATGCTTTTGGCTTTAGAAGGAAAGAACAAAATTAGTTTTATAGATGGGTCTTGTAGAAGATCTAATACTGATGAGGTTCTTGGTAAACAGTGGGATAGGGTAAATGTTGTGGTTTTGGGTTGGATTTTAAATTATATATATGAGGAACTCTTTTTTGGTCAATTTTTTTAAAAAAGGGCTAAACATGTCAGGAAAGAATTAAAGGAAACTTATGATAAAGTGGATGGTTCATTACTTTCAGTTTTCATTATAAAATTCATACTCTAAGAAAAAATGGGTCATTTATTGCTGATTATTATCATAGTTTGAATGCTCTGTGGAACAATTTCATGCTTTTATTGAGTTACCTAGTTGTACTTGTCATGCTACTGATGCTTTTAAAAAGCATAATCAATTAATGAAACTAATGTAGTTCTTAATGGGTCTTGATGATTCTTATATGCATATAAGAAGTTCTATTCTCTCTAGAGAAACTTTGCCTGATGTGAGAAGTGTTGATGCTACTATCTATAGTGAGGAGTCTCACAAAGTTGCTTCTAGTAGCATAGCTGGTTCCTCTCAGAGGAATTAGGCTTCTGCTTTTGTTTCTAATGTGCCTATTAGAAATACTTTTCAAAGGAATCAGACCTCTAATAATGGACCTAGACCTAATAATGTGAACAATAATAGGCAAGGAGGGGGATCTAGTTTGGTTTGTGAGCATTGTGGTTTTAATGGCCATACTATTGATAGATGTTTTAAGCTCATTGGTTACCTTGTTGATTTTGGGAAAAAGAAATCTAGGCAAAATTTCAAAAACAAAAATGTTTCTAATAATAATACTGTTGGGTCTAGCTCATCTTCTGGTTTTACAGATGAGCAATTGTCTACTCTCATCTCTCTCATCAAGGATAACTCT
The DNA here is from genome assembly GCA_026074375.1 of Tanacetum coccineum. NCBI lineage: Eukaryota > Viridiplantae > Streptophyta > Magnoliopsida > Asterales > Asteraceae > Tanacetum > Tanacetum coccineum. Next base: position 19,805 of record BQNB010056581.1, on the reverse strand, counting down.
CTTAATAGAAAGAATGTACAGGCCAATATGACAGGTACATTGTTTAATAATAGCAGTGTTTTTAATTAAAATTTTAACAAGTTTTTTTGTTCTAATATAAATTTTAAACCTAAATTGGTTTGTGATGGAAAAATTGTTAATTCAAGGGCAAATCAACATATGACTCACACTGATAAGGAATTAGATAATGTTTATGACATTCCACATCTTAGAATAAAGGTTGGACATCCCAATGGGACTGAAGCCTATATCTTTAAGATTGGAAATCTCAGATTATCTAATGGCATAGTTTTTTATGATGTGTTGGTTATACCTGAATACTGTGTTACTCTCATATTGTTCATAAATTGGCCAAAGATAATAAGATTTTTGTTGCCTTTGATGAGAGCAAATGTTATTTTTTGAATCAGGATTTGAATCTGAGAAATGTTCTAGGGATTGGTAACCAATGTGAGGGTTTATACTACTTTAATAATCAAGGTATTAAAATAATCTAAGTAATTCAAGTTATTAATGTTTTCTGTCTCAGCATGACTGGCATTGTAGGCTTGGTCACCCTGTAGACCCGGTTTTAAATGTTTTAAAGCATTCTTTACAATTTAATAATAAGGGTCAAATTGTTTTTTGTGAAATCTGTCAAAGGGCTAAGAAATCTAGGGAACCATTTCCATTAATTGACCATACTTCTAAATTTTTGTGTGATCTTATGCACTTAGACTTATGAGGTCCTTATAAAGTTACTAGTTATGAGGGGTACAAATATTATTTGACTATTGTGGATGATTACACAAGAGTTGTTTGGGTTTATTTGATTAAATCTAAAGATGAGGTTCCATATTTCATAATTGTTTTCTACAACTTGATTGGAAATCAATTTAAAAGGAAAATTAAGGTTTTTAGAAGTGATAATGGGACATAGTGGGTCAACCAAACTGTGAATAAGTTTTGTACTGATAAAGGAATAATTCACCAAACCTCTTATGCTTATACTCCACAACAAAATGGTATTGCTAAGAGGAAACATGGGCATCTTTTTAATGTTGCTAGATCCCTTCTGTTTCAGGGGGAATTCTTTTAAAGTTGTGGACTGAATGCATTCTAACTGCTACTTATCTTATTAACAGACTCCCTTCTTATGTGCTAAATGGAAAATCTCCTTATAAGATGATTTATAAGAAACCTCCTACTCTCTCTCTCACTCAAGAGTGTTTGGTTGTTTGTGTTTTGCTACCATTGTCAATAATAACGATAAGCTGGGTAGTAGGTCTAAAAAATGTGTTATGATGGGGTATTCTAACTTTAAAAAAGGTTATAGGTTATACAATCTTGATAGGCATCAGTTTATTTTCTCAAGGAATGTGAAGTTTTTTGAGTCTATTTTTCCTTTTAAGGATTCTGTTACTGAAAAGATTCATGTTACTCTCACTTAAGAGTGTTTGCGCTTGTGTCGTATGTGATTCTATCCATTGTCATAATAATGAAAACGGCTAGTAGATTAGCAGAAAGTGTTTATGATAAGGAGTCTAACTTAAAAAAAGGATATGTTATACAGTTTGTTCCCTTTTTTTTGTTTGAAAAACAAATAGGCACATGTTATGTTCTTCAAGGGTGCTAAAGTTCTTTTGAGTCAATTTTTTCCTTAAGGAGCTCGGTTATTGATACCTACAAATGGTTTTCAAGACTTAAATCATATAATTTTTTTTGATATTGAATACCATGAGATACCCAATGATGATGAGAGAGTATACCCTAGCCTGAATAATGACCAAAGGTCACAGAGTGATAGGGGCCACTCTTCTATGCCTGGTGGAGATATGAACACTGCTGATTTCCCAAATGACAATTCTCGAAATGATGCTCAAAGCAGTGATGACATCTAAGCTGCACAGGATGAGCAAGTAACCACACTTGAAGATAATGTTTTTTCTTAGGGTAATATTAATCAGATTCCTGGTACTTCCGCTCAAGGTACTCAAAACTTAAGAAGGTCTTCTAGACAGACCGTGTTTCCTAGAAATTATAATGATTTTGTTGTGGATTTAAAGGTTAAATATGGGCTTGAAAAATATGTTGGTTATTCAAAACTTAATTCTAAAATTTATTGTTTTGTTACCCAGTAAATAAAAATTATGAGCCAAAAACCTTTTATTAAGCTTCTAAATACTCTTATTGGACTGATGCAATGAATAATAAAATGGATGCTTTACTAAGGAATGATACTTGGGAAATTGTTAATTTACCTAAAGATAGAAAAGCTATAGGTAGTAAATGGATCTTTAAGATAAAATATAAGTCTAGTGGTGAGATTGATAGATACAAGGCTAGGCTTGTTGCTCAAGGGTTTAATAAAAAGGAAGGGGTTGATTATGAGGAAACTTTCTTTATAGTTGTAAAAATGGTTACTGTTAGATGCTTGTTGAATCTTGTTGTGTCTAGTTGTTGGCCTGTGTTTCAAGTTGATGTTAATAATGCTTTCTTATATGGTGATCTTGTTGAAACTGTGTATATGAAACTACCAGAAGGGTGTTATCCTACTGGTAATAATAAAGTGTGCAGGTTGAAAAAGTCTTTATATGATTTAAAACAAGCACATAGACAATGGAATGCTAAATTGACTTATGCTCTTATTGAGAATGGTTTTAGTCAAAGTAAATATAATTATTCATTATATACTAAGTATGATAAAGGTGTTTTTGTTGCTTTACTTGTTTATGTGGATGATATTATCATTATTGGTAACAGTGTTTCTGAGATTAATAAGTTCAAAGTTTTTCTTAAGTCTAAATTCATGATAAAATACTTGGGAAAGATTAAATATTTTCTTGGTATTGAGATTATTGATATTGATAAAGTCATTTGCCTTAACCAAAGAAAATATGTTTTTGATTTGTTATTTGAGTATGGTATGCTTGCATGTAAACATGCTAAAACCTATTTGATGACTAAACTTGCTATATCAAATAAGGCTTTTAAAGAAGATCCTTTACTTGATAACATTACTGATTATCAAAAAGTTAATGAGTAAATTAATTTACTTGAGTAACACAAGACCTGATATATCTTATGTTGTTCATTATTTGAGTCAAGTTATGCATTCTCCATTGAAAACTCATCTTAAGATTGCTTTTAAGATATTAAGATATCTTAAAAGTGCTCCACATTTGGGTATTCATATTATTAAGGACTCAGGTATGAGTTTAAAGGCTTTTTCAGATGCCGATTGGGAAAAATGTGTTGTAAATAGAAAATTAGTGACTCGATATTGTGTATTTTTAATGGATCTCTTGTTTCTTGGAAAAGTAAGAAGCAGAATACTCTCTCTAGATCATCAACTAAAGCAGAGTATAGGGCTCCTGCTTCAGTTACCATTGAAGTTATTTGGATTTTGAAAATCTTAAAGGATTTAAACTATGAATTTTTTTTGCCAGTATCTCTTTACTATGATAGCGATTCAGCAATTAAGATTACTGCCAATCCTGTGTTTCATGAAAGAACTAAACATCTTGAAATTAATTTATATTTTGTAAGGGAAAAAATTCTGAAAGGTGTTGTTAAAATTGTTAAAATAGATTCTACAAATCAAATTGCAGATATCTTGACAAAGGGGTTGGATACAATTCAACATAAAGAGTTGGTTAAAAACTTGGAATGATTAATATTTACCAAGTTGAGACTAAGAGGGTATGTTGAAATACATAGTTTCAGCTGGTAAATAAGTTGAGGGACTGATGTTGCATTTTTTCTATTCTTGTTTTAGGATTTTTTAGGTTTGAGTTGTGTTTAAAGGGAGCAGGAAAGCTAAGAGGCTAAACTCGTTTATTCCTAAAGATGGGCTCTATATAAGCTCAGGGTTGACTCTTAAAGAGATATAACCCTGATTGCTATATCTCTCCCTTCTCTTTTTTGTTTCTCTCTCTAAAGTTGTAAACCCTAGATTTTGAGATCATCTTGATCTTGTTATTTTCTCTGATTCATTGTAATAGAACAATTATCAATTAGATCATTGATCCACACCTGATTAGCATTGGTGAATATTGATTTGATTTAGGTTAACTGATTGAGATCGGTTTCTTGTTCTTGTGTTCATCAAATTAAGATTTGATTTACTAAAATTGTTCAGATTGTGTTTTTCTACATTATAGCTTAATGTGTGGTTGCTCGGTAGTCTGTAGGTGTTAGCAAAACACTTAAAAAATATTTTATTGATATAAAGATTAACCCAAGTGTGAAGACTATTACTGTATGTGCTATAAGAACCAAAAGTAGTACTAGTAATAGAAAGATCATGTCGAAAAGTATTACATTATTTTAAGGGGATAGGCTATTGGTACCCCTCTATGTTTTTTTGGTTTTTTTATTTTTTTTACGAAATAAAAAATATAAAGTTTAATAGGTCAAAAAAGTGTGTTGTAAACAGATAGTCAAAGGGGGTAGAGGTTGCACTTTTTGGTACTTTTGTGGGTCAGGAGAGGTACCGATTAGGGCTGTAAATGAATTGAACGTTCAGTGAACATTTCATGAATCATTCGGTAAAAAGTTCGTTTATTTTGTTTATTTATTAAATGAACGAACATGAACAACATTTTATTTTCGTTTAGTTAGATGAATGAATATGAACAAAAGTCTTGTTCGTTCATATATGTTCGTAGACGTCCGAGTATTCGTTCGTTTCTGATCATATATCTGTTTATGTTCGTCTGTCGTATCTTTTTATTATATAGTTTTAGAATTGCTTTACTTCGTTTATGTATATTTTTGTAAATTTTATGTATATTTATGCCGTTCGTTTATGTTAGTTAGTGTCTTAATGAACAAACATAAACGAACATGAACAACCTTATTACTTAATAAACGTAAATGAAAAAGAAAATTCGTTCGTTTAAGCGACCGTGTCTGTTTATTTGTCCGGTTAAAACTAAACGAACGAACATGAAAAAGGCTTCGTCTATATTCGTCTGGTTCATTTACCGCCCTAGTACCAATAACACAACCCTATTTTAAGATCACTTATACTATCCATGTTCTTTAGAGTTGCAACAATATAGATAATGCAAGCTATAAGTCTAAATGTGTAACAAGCATGTAATGTATATATTAACCAAGAACCTTGCTCGACGTTTTTGACTTTCTTGAAACTGTATAAAGTTAGTATTATATTTATATTAGTTCAGAAAAACAGTAGTATATTTTTATTATATGATTTAAGTTCATTTGGATACCAAACTTTGTTTGGATATCGGAAGACTCATTCCCACCATCAATTTCATTAGATCGAGCGGTTAGGATTATACCTCAAATTTACACTACAAGGGTACTTTAGTCAACTATATGAAGAGAAAAAAAATACCAGACCCTAACTTAATCCCTCATTCAAAACACACACAAAACGTGTGTTCTTCAAACTCATCAGATCCCCAATTCCCATATTCCAATTGAGTGACCAAAACCTCTTAACAAATTCTAATCCAATCTCTAATCACCAATCTATCATCAAGTCCATCACTAGAATCATCATCATTGTAATTATAATCATTAATCGTCATAATCTTAGACCTTGTCAGATTCAATTTTGAGCTTAAATCCATCATTTCATGTGAATAAGCTTATGAATTAGAGGAGAGTAGAGTTATGTGAATAAGCGTATGAATTAGAGGAGAGTTATGTGAATAAGCTAATAAATTAAAGGAGAGTTATGAATAATCTTATGAATTATTATGATTTGAATTCATTGTGCTGAATTATAAGCTAACTTATAGCTTATTTTCATCAGATCTGGTTTTTTCCCTTTTTTAGCTGATGCATGTGAATAAATTTATGAATTAGAGGAGATGAGAGTTATGTGAATAAGCGTATGAATTAGAGGAGAGTTATATGAATAAGATTATGAATTAGAGGAGAGTTATGAATAAGCTTATGAATTACTATAATTTGAATTTATTGTGCTGAATTATAAGCTAGCTTATTAGCTTATTTTGACGAATTATCAGGTTTTATGGATTCGATTCAAGCAAGTGAGCAAATTTGTGTTTCACATAATTTTGTTTCGTTTGATTTTTTTGATCAAAGAGTTGTTCCGTCTTATATTGCTCTAACTGCTTTTACTAAAGAAATTGCTGCTTATGAACAGGAGAGTGATGAAACACTAGCAGTTAAGAGTAAGTTCATTCTAATAAGCTATGTTTTCTATGATAGTTTATTTGTTAGTGTTAATAAGTTGTCTTATTGGGCACTTTTATAATCTGAATAACTTATTATTTAGCATTTGATTGAATTAAGTTATTGATATAAGCTGAATTAAGCTTGTTTTAACTTATCAGTTAGCAATAAGCAGTTTTAAGTTTATATGAAATATATCACATGTGATTTTAGCTTTTGTCAATGTGTTTGTAATTGAGGTTATTTTGTTAGATATATCACATGTGATCTTGCATTTTGTTAGATATATCATATGTGATATCACATGTAATACCATTGATTTTATTATGTTAGATATATCACATTTGATTTTGCATTTTATCATGAAACGGTGTATTAATTTTAAATAATTTGTTATATCACATGTGATACTTTGATGAAGTTTTTTTTTGTTTTTTGCTTACAGATTTGTGCACAAATCTATGATGAGACTGACTTTAAAAAAGAACAAGGTTGATAATCTGGAGTGTTAGGAACACGAAAGTGTCGGTCACTTCCATAGATAACAGTCGTTAGCTCGTTAAGTAATTTTTGGAAACTTACATAGTTAGTTAGCAAAGGCCCATGGATAAACCCATGCAAGCCCACTTGTCCCTTGTAAGTATATAAACACCTCTTCATGCCTTGGAGAGGTGGTTGGTTGGTTGTATTTTCACATAGTTATGCATTTCATGTTCTTGTCTTTCTCTCTCTAAAATACTTCCTTCCTTCCTACTCTTTAGTTCTTGTTGTTAAAAGATTTCTAATATTCTTCAATTGGTATCAAGAGCCATGGAGTGGTGTATTTAGTCTTTGTGTTTATTTTTTTGGTTCGTTTGTTTACTCGTAAAAATCGTCCATTATTTCTTTTACGAGTAAATATAAGAAATAATCCTTTAGTGTAAAAGAAATAAACAAGTAATCTTTTAACCTACAAATTCCTCAATGACGACTCTTGCTGACAAAGCGATCCTTTCGGGTGCTGATAATCGTCCACCTATGTTGGAAAAGGATATGTACGATTCTTGGAAAAGCATAATGGAGCTATACATGATTAATAGACATCATGGAAGAATGATTCTTGAATCCGTTGAAAATGGACCACTCATTTGGCCTTCAACTGAGGAAAATGGAATGAAAAGACCAAAGAAATATTCTGAGTTATCTGCTACAGAAGCAATTCAAGTTGATTGTGATATCAAAGCAACAAATATCATTCTCCAAGGACTACCACCTGAGGTCTATGCGTTGGTTAGCAATCATAAAGTCGCCAAGTAACTATGGGAAAGAATTCAACTTCTCATGCAAGGAACTTCATTGACGAAACAGGAAAGAGAGTGTAAGCTTTATGATGAATTCGATAAGTTTGCTTATAAAAAGAGGGAAACACTACGTGATTTTTACTTAAGATTTTCACTACTACTCAATGACATGAACATCTACAATATGAAACTGGAACAATTTCAAGTTAACACCAAGTTCTTGAATACTCTTCCTCCTGAATGGAGCAAATTTGTGACAGATGTCAAACTGGTTTGGGATTTGCACACAACTAACATTGATCAGCTTCATGCTTATTTAGGACAACATGAATTTCATGCAAATGAGGTTCATTTAATGCATGAACGCAACTCAGATCCGCTTGCATTGGTTGCAACCCATCAGATGACTCAGTCTCCTTATCAAACTCAACATAACTCGTACCAAAACACTCAAGTTCAACCACAAGTTTCACCATCTCAGTCTCCACAATATGGTTCACCTTATTAGTCTCAAAAATACTCAACTCATCAATCATCAACACCTTTTTCAATCTCTTATCCATCCAACGATTATCAATCATCCGTTCACCACAACGTTTATTCTCCATCATCATCCATCCCTCAATTGGAATATGCTCCCACAGTTAACCAACAACCTGAATTTTCCCAACCAGACTCAGATCTAATTGTTCTAGTATTCCAGAAAGGTGATGATCCCATTGATGCCATCAATCACATGATGTCTTTCTTGACTGCTGTTGTCACTTCCCGCTACCCTACTACCAATAATTAGTTGAGGAATTCGTCAAACCCTAGGCAACAAGCTACCATTAATAATGGAAGAGTGACATTACAACCAATTCAGGGGAGACAAACGTCTTTAGCTGCGGGTACTATTAGGACATACACTCTAGGAGCAAGTGGAAGCAATTCTGGGAAACAACGGACTGTTATCTGTTACAACTGCAAAGGGGAAGGCCATATGTCCAAACAATGCACTAAACCTAAAAGGAAACTGGATGATTCTTGGTTTAAGGATAAAGTGTTGTTGGTACAAGCTCAAGCAAGTGGTCAAATTCTACATGAGGAGGAACTTGCATTTTTGGCAGATCCAGGAATTCTAGAAGGTCAAGCCACACAGACTGTCATTACTCACAATGCTGCTTATCAAGCTGATGATTTGGATGCATATGACTCTGATTGTGATGAACTCAACACTGCCAAAGTTGCTCTCATGGCGAATTTATCTCATTATGGTTCAGATGCTCTTGCTGAGGTACACAATCATGATAATATGAATAATAATATGATTAATCAAGCTGTGCAGGCGATGCCGTCTTCTGAACAGTCAAATGTTGTGAACCACTCAAAGACTAAAATAACCAGTGATAGCAATATCATTCCTTATTCTCAGTATGTGATTGAATCACAATAGGCAGCTGTTCAGAATTCTAACTCCTCTACACAACAAGATGCACTGATATTATCTGTGATTGAACAACTAAAAAACTAAGTAGTTAATTGTACCAAGATAAATCCAGACAATGAATGTGTCAACGATACTTTAACTGCTGAGCTTGAAAGATATAAAGAACAAGTTAAAGTTTTGAAAGAAGGACAAAATGTTGATTTAAGGAGTAATGATACTATTTCAGATTCAAGTGCACAATCTGTAGAGATTGATCATCTTAAACAAACTCTTTTAGATCATTAAAAAAAAAGAATATTTAATCAAACGGTAACTCTTCTCAAAAATGATTTAAGAAGAAATCTAGGCACAATCGATAGTAGAGATTGCATTAGAAAAGAAGATTCAAACAAGCTAGATAATATTGTTGGATCTAAAGAAGAGATCAATCTGCACAAACATTTCACATGTTTACAAAACCTTAATTTTTTCTATGTGCATACCACTAAACAATCTCAGGTATTCAAATCCTTTCCTATCTGATGAAAGATCATTAGTTAGAACCAAGATTTATGATGTGTAATGTCATTAAGAATACGAAGTGCTATAATGATCCTGACTCCGAAGAGACTCATTTGCTGCTGAAATAAGCATTTCAATAAATGATTTTAAAACAAACAAGATCTATGATGTAGAAAAGAAAGTTACTACTACACCAGTCAATTTATGCTGTCCTTATTCAACTTTTCTCAAGATTTTAGAAAAACGATTGTTTCCACAAACCAAAAATTTAAAAACAAAAACTGTAGAACAAGCCTTTTGGTCTCAGAATTCTGTGAATTCTCCAGAACCAACTCTTTCTATTAGACCCATCATAATTGAGGTTCTAAAAGAACTTCCTAAAGTCAGCATGGTTAATACGAGTTTAAAGAAACTTAAACACCATCTTGCTGGTTTTGACATGGTTGTTAAAGAAAGAACCACACCCACAGCCATCACTAAAGGCTCGTGGGGGTTCGAACATACAAAAGCTTGTTTTAGGGATAAAATAATTCCATTTGTAAAAGCTCTAAATACTTATTATACATTTGATCAATTATTTTTATTGATGAAATTTCTTAAGTCCAAATGTCTTCCAATTAAAATGGACACATTCTGTGGAACAACCTTGTTTTAGAGTAATAAACAGTTGAAGTTAAAATGAATCAAGTTTTGAACGAAAAACGAAACGACTCTTGGAACAAGTTATTAGCAAAGATATCGTGAACACTATTGTGAATTCTTCTGTGGATATTGCTTCTGTGAATGTGCATGAATGTAAAAAGTATCTCAAACTTGAGACTGAGCTCTCAACAAAAGGAAATACCGTTGGATAAAGAGATTTTATATAAACTGTTCAAAGTTTACCACTCTTGAAAAAATATTGCATCTCTTTAGAAGTTGATTAGTCAACTTAAATCTATGAAAATTTTCAAAGGAACAATTTTGTTTCCAATCAAAGTGCTCCAATTTGATCAATTGTTTGAATTAATATTAACTGAAAGCATAGTCCCAAAAGGAAAGTACACAGTCATAAAGAATTGAAAGAGAGAATATAAATCTCTAATTAGAAAAAATATACTGAGGATAAGATTAAAAAGGACTTAGAAAAGATTGAAACAATAAATATTAAATTAGATCATAGGTGTCCAAGCTATAGTCTTAGAATGACATTTGAACTACCTATAAGCAACTTTATGACTCGATTAAACCAGCACGTATTCGATCAAAAGAACAATGTAATGATTTAATTAATCAAGTCAATCTAAAGTCTGTGGAAATCTTTGATTTAAATGCTAGTCTTCGGGAAAAAGTTTTGATAATTACAGATCTTAAGGATAATTTAAGGAAACTTATAGGAAAATCTCTAGTTGATAACGATGCTACAAAACACCCTAGTGATCCAGAAATGCTTCAGATTGATGTGGAACCAATAACCCTTAGGATTGTAGAAAAAAAAGACAGCACACCAGCCTAATTAAGCACACTCCAGAAAAGCTAAAGTTCTTAGGGATCTAGATGAACATGTTAAATCAAAATATCCCTATATCAATTCCTATAGAATCTTCCTGAAGGATCTAAACAATTCAATAGTTTGCTTACATTACATCAGTAAAACTGCCTGTAGTGTCCACAATACTGATGAGAAAAAATTAGTGCTGTGATCCCAAAGAAGCAAGACCAAAGATTAGATTCACTGAGCCCATCACATCTTTAGGAAACACAAACAAAAAAACCTCTTTCTTCAACAACTTAGTTTCTATCAAACCTAATGTTGTCTACTACAGAGTAAAACCGACTACTAGTGCAGCGGATCCAGCCTTCATGGGGCAATACAAAGAAATATAGAATCGGCAAACACCACTGTAGAAGAATAAAGTAGAATCCCAACCCTCGGAAAGTTGAATCTAGTTTGAAAAATAAACTGTATTGTTAAACCTAAAGAACTGCTTATAAAAACATTCCAAGCCTTAATTGCGATATTCTGAAACGTTAAATGCCGTAAAGTATAATGGGTTGCATGCTTTCCTGATAATCATGATTTGTATGTTCTTGATTTTATCAATAATGTGAATGCTCGTAATAAATCTAAATCTGTTAAGCAAAGTTCAAAGATAAAAGTTTGGAAACTAACAGGAAATGTGTTTACAAATATTGGATACATCTGGAGACCTCCTGGTCGGACCTTCACTATAGTAGGAAATGCGTGCCCTTTAACTAAGATTACAATAACTACTGAAGTACCCCTTAGGAAACATAAACCTGCTCTATGAAAATTGAAAACACCTAATCATGTTGTAAACATTGGTTTACTCAAGGAAACCTATGAATATCTAAAACTAATGTTTCCCCGTACAAATCAATTTTCTTAAATCTGTATCTGCTAACAAAAAGGAACCCAGTCAATCTTGGGGATCCATAGTTTCTGATGTTCCATCTTCCTCTCTTGATGACTGCAGGTCGTCCAAATTGTTCTCTGGTATTTGGACTCTGGCTGCTCCAAGCATATGACCGGAGATCGCTCTCAGCTCACCAATTTTGTCAATAAATTTTTGGGTACAGTCAAATTCGGAAATGATCACGTGGCAAAGATATTGGGATATGGTGATTATCAGATTGGGAATGTTACGATCTCAAGGGTTTACTATGTGGAAGGACTTGGACACAACTTATTCTCCGTTGGGCAATTTTGTGATTCGAACCTTGAAGTTGCTTTTCGTCAACACACCTGCTTCATTCAAAATTTAGAAGGTGTTGATCTATTAACTGGATCTCGAGGCAACAATCTGTATACTTTGTCTCTTGGAGATATGATGACGTCCTCTCCTATATGTCTCTTGTCAAAAGCCTCAAAGACTAAGTCCTGGCTATGGCACCGATGTCTGTCTCATCTGAACTTTGGTGCAATCAACCATTTAGCTAGACACGGTCTTGTTCGAGGTCTCCCTAAGCTAAAATTTGAAAAGGACCATCTGTGTTCTGCTTGTGCAATGGGGAAAAGCAAGAAGAAACCCCACAAACCTAAATCTGAAGACACCAACCAAGAAAAACTTTATCTTTTGCACATGGATCTTTGTGGACTGGTATGTGCTTAAATACACATACCTTTCTCCATTAAAAACGGACTTAAAAGACCAAAAACAGACAAAAACTGCCAAAGATATGTTTGTTTTACACTTGTGTTGTGCAGGAAAAGGATATCACACCAAAAGACAAAAAATACAGCAAAAAAATGACAAAACCAGACACGGAATGGAAAAGCTGTGAAGGACAAAGCCAAAGCAAAGCCAAAGACCAGAAAAGTCAAAGTCAAAAGTCAACTCAACAAATCAACAGTCAAAACCAGAGTCCCCCCCCCCCCCCCCGGTAATTGAAGGAATACTATTTGGTTGCAATCTCAACCCAACTTAGGCCGTGAAAGCCAACATTATATTATTAAAGACTGTGATGACCAAAAAAAAATTTTTTTGGGCCCTCAATCAATTACAGCAGCCCATTTGTGTGCATTTGATAAAGACTGTGAAGACTTTGAAGGCCCAATCCTAGCCCTTGAACAGCCAATCTCAGCCATTGTACACACAAACACCCATCCACAAACCATATTGTGCTCCTTAAAACCCCAGTTAACAGAAGCTGCACCATATTGGGCCCAAACAAAACCCTAGTTGGGCCCAATACCGAAACCCAAGCCCAATAAGTAGGCCCAAAACTTTCTTTTTGTAAAACATAGGGACAAAAAATGTAATTTTTAAAAATATTTTATAAAGAGAAAAATGAAATAGAAAAGATATGGGAACTGAATGTGCAATTGTACAAAACTGTTTTTCTACTTTTTAAATACCAAGGTCATAAACTCCATAGCCTAATCCCAATTATATCTTGTTTTATAAGAACACCAAGGGCCTGTTTAATGCCAACTTTTTAACTCCTTTTATAACTAAATAAAAAGAAACAAAAAGAAATGGAAAGAAATAAGAAGTCCAGGGTTTCTTTTTGGGCAATTCAAACTTTTAAACCTGTTAACCAAATAACAGCTCACCCCTCTCAACCTTTCCCCGCCAACTCCCTCAAAACCTTCACCATCACGAGATACCACCCCATTCTTTTACCCAAAACCTCCTTTTACCAGTCCAATCCTAAACCCACACCCATTTTCCCTGTTTAAAATGCCAACTATCAATCTCAACAAACCCAAAGCACCCATCCATAGGCTGAGATTGACAAGAAAGAAACACAAGTGTAATCCTAGGGCTAGGAATGTTAGCTGAGCTTCAAGACACACAACAAACACAACAAGAAGAAGTATGGAAGCCTTGGACTTCTATAAAAAGAAGAAACACAAAGCCGAACCACACCATTTTTAACTTAGCATAGTTTTTATTAAAACTTTTAATTAAATTTAACTTTAAGCTTCACATGTTTTTTTTTATGTGTAATGTAACTGTTTTTGAAAGTCTAAGGCAATTTCGAAGTAACTTTTTGTAAAATTTCTTGATTATTTATTTATAACTCAACTCATTTAATTCGTTGTTCATGCTTAAAGAAAGTTAATGTTTTTTTGTTCTTGTTAAACCCACTAGCATAAATAATTCAATTAACCTAATTAATCTGAAGTAAAATCAGTAAAAACGTTTTTTACTATCTTATAAGGGGTTTTTGGGTAAACGACAAAATGGGTCTAAAATGGTGATGACATGGGTTGTGTGTCATTAATTACTTTACTTAGGTGTTTTGGCTTAATTAAATCTGTTTTGCTAAATTTTTTAAGTTAAAATCTAATTTCCAAAGTAATTAAAAAGCATTGTTAAACTAGTTGGTTTTAAAAATGTGATGTACAATGGCTTAACATGTTAAGCCATTGTGATCCTGAGTAAGGGTTCGCATTGTTGTCATTTGAGTGTTTAAATTAGTTGCCAAAGGTCCCTTGGGTCGTTTGACTTTGTAAGTCAAAACTGCCAATGCATGAATGTAATTTTTTAAATAAAAAAACCCACTTTTCCATCCCATTTATCAGCAGCTTTTTATTGTTTTTAAAAGCTAATTTTTTGAGCATAAGCTCATTTCCCATCTCTCTAAATCTGTTTGAGGTTGTTTTCAAAAGTTAAGCCATTTTGAGCTTATTTGGCTTAAGCCAAAAAGCCCCTTATTTCTGTTTGGCAGTTCCCCTGGTGCAAACCCTTTGTTTTCAGCCCTTGATCTCTTTTAGCCAACCTTAATAAGCATTAGTTTTTCTTGCAATTTCAGTAAGCCCCTAGGCCCCCCTTTAAGCTCTGAAAAGCTTACAGCTTATTTCATTGTCTAAGCTAGCTTAATCTAGTTGCAAAGTAGATAGATTTTCTTTTTTCTTAACTGTCAATTTAAGCTTATTTCTGTTTGGCTTATTTTAGAGCTTATTTTTACCTACATTTAGTTAAAGTAAGTAGATAAAGCATAGTTTGATTAGTCTCTTCACTTTCCAGCTTATTTGGAGCCTTTTAGCTTAAGCAAAAAGCCAATAAGCTGTTTAGGCTTATTTGGCATTCTGCCCAAAACAGCTTATTTTTCAGGCTTATTCAGTGACTTTCAGACCTTATGCCTTTTATTAAAAATGTTGCCATTAAGCTGCTTTATAACTTTGCTTTTTTAAGTTTTGTAAAATAAGCACTTTGGACCTTATTTGATAATCGGGGTCCAATTCAGGGACCATTTATGTAACTTTCGATTTTCTTGTTAGCACAGTTAATTCCTTAGGTTAGATTCTTGTTACACTGTTAGTCCCTTAGGTTAACTTTAGTTAGTTTATTTAATTTAATTAATTTAAATTAGGTTTAGATTTAATTAGTTTAATTACTTTTAATTCAAACAGTAACTTTTAGGGCTTTTTATATTTTTAGATTCCTCAACTTTTTCTTTATTTAATTTGATTTTTTCAGATTTTTTGTAGTTATATTTTCTGTCTTTTTATATTTAATTAGTTTTAAATAGTTTTTAATCTTAGAAAATTCATAAAAAATACAAAAATTAACAAAAAAATATTTTTCTTTTTTATAAAATTTTCTTTAATCGGTTAGTTTATATTAAAAATATAAAAACTTGTGTAGGGTAATTTTTGCTTAAAATTCAGTTCCGGGCCCGTTTACGAGCCCGGATTTTTCGTTTCTTACCGTTTTGTTCGTTTTTGAACTCCGTTTTTGAAAATTTTTACATTTTCTTTTAAGTTAGAATATTTTTAATTTATTTAAATTTTAAAATTAATTTTATGACTTTATTTTTGTAATTTTTAGTTTTAGCTTGCGATTTAATTCCCGGTAGTCTATAATTGCATGTTTAATTTAGTTTATTAGTTTTAATTATTTTAGTTAAGTATTTTTAGCCTAATGACGTTCCCCGTAGATTTCTTAGGATTTTCATTGCCATTATTTATGCTCCCGTAGTTTAGGATTTATCCGTATAACTATTTTTGTTCCCCGTAGTTTATTTAAGATTCCCATTTCCCACTGCTTGTTTCCCGTAGAATAATTTTAGTTTTCTTTAATTAATTTTAGTTTATCTAGTTAAAAATCAAAATCATCTGTTTCTCAATTCAAATCATCAATTCATTCGTATCGATTTACCATTCCAGCCTCGTTGGGGATTTACGACCCGGGAAAGCTCTATACTACTTCTCGGTATCATTGACTCTGCTTTTAGACTATCCTCACTATATATTTGATATTTTATTATATTATATGTATTTTAAGGTATAGTCTGAGCGGATCAACAGGCAGTGAGAATGCCTTAGAGTATTTTATTCCTAACAATCCTCCCCTAAACTTGATACTTCATCTTCAAATTAAGTTTCTAGAATAAAATACTAACCTGGAGAGGATGCTTCTAAACATCTCATCATCTTGGACTATTTGCAATACTATATATCTTCACTAAGAGTTCATTAGCCATCTCTGAATATTGGTCCACTTGAAGCTTGTTACTTATAATCAAAGTGCTAAGTCCTTTAGACAATGGGTAATCTTTCTCTACTAGCATAAAGATCTCATGTCCTCTTCCAGTAAATACATGATGAACACCACATGTATCATAAAGCTTCCATTCCAAGGGATCATGCATGTATCTTTGATGTGCCCATAGCTGGTCTTTGGGATCCGGTTCATAAAGTCTCTTTAGGTCTACCCAAAGCTCCTTTTCTTTGTCCTTTGTAGGATCTGCAGTACTGAAAGTCTCTTTTACCAAACTCCAAAGTTTATCCAGATCCTCTCTATCAAACTTCTTCAGCATATCTTCAAATGTTTGATGAATTTATGTATGGTCTCCAACTCTGATAATCTTCCAAAACATTCTTTGTCCTTCTGAATATACCTCCCAAGCTATAATAGGACGTTTCACCTGTAAAGCTTCAATATATACTTCTTCTACAGGCACTATCTCCATCATCTTCTTAAGCTCTTCCTCAGATAGTTCTTTAGGATCCTTGGTTTGCTATTCTTGATATGGTTCTGATCCTGAGGCTTTAACTATCTTCAATCTCTTAGAACTTTCTTGGGCCAAGTGAATCCCTGGTCTCTTGACTCTTTCACTTTCTGCCTTGGAGTTCATAGGGACAAAATCCTGCATCTGTTTCCAGACTAGAATAAATTTATCTTTAATTTCTTCAAATGACATTCCCCTGAAGTCTTTAGTCTTCCATCCAGCATGACTCCTTAAAATAGACATGTAGAAATTCCTTTTCTCTTTCTTTGTTGATGATTTTCTCTACTGGGCTTGATACCTGAGAATTTCAGCAAGGTTCTTTTGGTACTTGACAAGTTCATTGATTAGCTCCATCTTTTCTTTAAGTGATAATCTAGCTTCAGCTTGTTCATACTCACTTAAGTACTTAGCAATTAGCTCATTACTTCTATTAAGTTCAGCAATCATAAGTCCAAGTTCTCTTTCTGCTTGAGCCCTAGCAATTGAAGCATCTTTCTCACCTTGTTCTTTAAGGACTTGTTCTTCCTGAGCAAACTCTGCTTCCAACTCTCTAGCCACCTGAGAATCTAGTTGTTCCTGAATCTTCCTCTTCTTTGTTCTTGTAAACTCAACCATTTTCTCCTTTCCTTTTCCTTTTGTACTGATGGTTGGAACACTAGTAGTGTGAGAAGGCTAAAAAGGCTTAATAATAATTCCTCTTGAATCTCTTGTCCTTCTTGTATGAGGTGTTGCAACATTGGCAGTGGTAAAAATGGCAGCAGTAGGAAAACTTCCACTAACAGTGGCAACACCAGCAGGGGCAATAGAAGTAACAGTGGCAATAGTGGTAATATCAACAGGGTTAGTAGCTGCACCTCTACTAGATAGAACATTTGCAGCTTCCATAGTACTTAACACATGTGCCACCTCTACTGTATCTTCACTTCCTTTTTTAGTACTTTTCTCAACCAAAGCCTCCCCTTGATTCATCCCCCCTGTGTTTGGAGCATCCTCTTGAGTAAATCTTTCTCTCCTCTGCTCATTATCTTCAAGTGTTTTGACTCTGGTCTTCAACTGTGTGATTTCTATATCTTGACTTTGAATCTTTTGCTCCATAACCAGGTGTTGCTGTTGCAAAGTTGTACACAGTTCCATCAATTCCTGAAGTTGTTGTTGCATACTGCCCTCACCACCACCAAGAGAAGTAACCCTTGGTGATGGTTCATAGGGCATGGCAGAGGTCTTAGCTATGTTTTCCTTGTCCTGCCCTGCATCTAAGCTAGTGGCAGTAGGGAAAGCCTCCCCGTGACTATCATCTCTTGGAGGAGATGCAGGCTCATCTGCTCCAAGTGAAGGGACTTTAGACGGAGCAATCCGTATAGTCCATTTGGTAAGTCTCCTAGGTGTGGGAATGTCAGTATGTGATTGTGATGGAATATATGTTTCTTGTTGTGGTGGATCTTGAGAAGTGGTTTGTTCATGTGAAGTGGATTGGGTAATATGTTCATGTGTAGGAGATTGAGGGATTTGCTCATCTTTATCAGAGGGTGTGTGATGGGGCTCAGTTGGGTTTTTTGAACCTTCACCCTGTGGAATTATCATAGATTCAAACAACTAGACAGTCCTACCAGAAAAACTAGGACTGTTGACTCTTAGGGTAGTAAAAACCTTTTGAGTATGAAAGGGCACATGATAAGTCTCAATATGTTTGATAATACCAAATTAACCTATTTTCAAACATTTTTCAATAAACCTATGGTACATGAGAAATTTGTTACCCTTGCTTTTTATATGTCTTACCATACCATCAAAAATTATTTTTGAGAAGTTATGGACTCTGTTAGTAGCTAAACAAACAATAGCAGTGGCAATATTACTACTAAACTTATTAAAACCAGTACTTTTTGGACTTATACATTGCATGATGGTATGAATAAGAAATTTCCACTGATGAGAAAATTGACCTTTTTGAAAAGAGAACTTTTGGTTTGGTAAAATATTATAACCCATCAATGAAAGATTTTTAAAAAGCTCATCGTCAAGAAAAGTGCTAATCCCTTCCTCATCATTTAGTTTGAAATGCCTCCTAATTGATGATTCAGAGATAGTCCTTTGCTTGCCGTCACCTTAGCAATAATCTTTGTTTCTTCATCTGTTGTTTCGATCCTAGCAGTGGACCAAAACTGTCAGATGTGTGAAACATAGACAGTGGGATGAACCGTCAAAGCATACCTTATGTGGGAGGCCTCAAGGAAGTCCACTATCTGATGGAAGTCTGTATTATGCTCTGTTTTCTCCAAAATAGCCACCATATTGTGGTAATCGCAAAAAGCAAGCTTGCCCATTAAAAATTGATTGTTTATGGTGCTGAGTTAATAGATAATTAGGAGAGTTGGTGCTGTGGGCGACTGTCAATTGGGATTTTATTGTCACTTAGAAAGATTATGATAAGATCGAATCAAGATAATTGAGAATTTAAGATGAAGAAATCTTTTAAAAGAATATAAATATCTTGAAACTCTATTTTAAGAAGTTTTATAGCAACATAAGCGGCCAAAAAATCCCAACGATTATTTTAATTAATGCAACAAACTTTTGTGCCCAACAGTGCCAACGGCTATATTGTCAGCGAGAAAATGGTCAAACAATGGAAATTATGCCTAGCAGTGGAAACAGATTGGTCAAACAGTGGGAATTATTCCTAAGGGTAATAACCTATCTTCATTAATCAAGAGTAAGCCTACCCTATTCATACACACACACTTGCATAAGCAAGATAGATATGCATGAATTCATGAGTCCTTTGCTCGCTATTTGACCCATGAAGAAGATTAATACACATATTCAACACTATATCCCAGTATGACCCATTATAAAAGTTCCTTTAGTCACCACCCTACCATATCCATACTAGGTCAAGAGTCTTGGCAGTATGAGACCCTTCTCCAATAATTACACACCCAAATGCCACTGTACTCCTCATGCACACTAAAAAT
>BQNB010056580.1:0-38613 GCA_026074375.1 Tanacetum coccineum | reverse complement strand
ATTCACGCCTCGACGGGAAACGACCCGGGAAGGTTTTTAGGGTTTTGCTTTGGATAAAAGTAAAAATCTTCTTAAAAGCCTCACGGATAACTTACACTCTCTACTATCATTGATAATTTTGAGATTACCCTTATTATATATATTTATATTTATATATTTAATATATTATATATTTATATATATTTAAAGGTGTAGTTTTGAACAGATCAGAAATCAAAGATTTTCAAAGTGTGTGTGCGACCATTGTAACATATACAATAGTCACAAATTATAATTTCGATTTCACCCCTAAGTTCATGCAACTGCGGATTTAACGTGTATGTATGCCACTTTATTCAAGGCACTATAAGTATTCATGTATATGTAGTTCAATGTAACGGCATGTTATAACGTTCGTTTGTTTAATCCGTCGAACTAGTGAGCGCTACTCACCCGAACGGGGATGTCAACCCCAAATAGATCTATTTTATAACATTCGCGCTTACTCCCACCGTAATTAACAGTTCATGCCACTTAAGCTAATCCGTAATCATTTGAATGAAAGTAAAGTTGTTGCGTCCATAAGTGAAAACAAGTGATGTATCCCACCGCGAGATATGTAAATGAGTATGTAAACGAGTTTGTAATCAATCATGTAAATGAGTTTGTAAACAAGTTATGAAATCAAGTATGTAATAATTTGTAAATACGCATGTATTCTCACCCCAAAAAGTGTTAAAGTATATGTAAAACGAGTAAAACGTGGGGCTATAAACTCACCTCAAGTGAATGTATCGTGTGTAGTAACAATCAACAAAGAATAACGTCGTGAATAGCCGGAGTGCAACCAAATTAATTATAGGCCGTATAAGTACGATGTATTTAAAATAAATACAACAATGTATATTATAAAGTTATATCACCACCTAATAGTTTTGTTTAATTTATAAAAGTTGAAACAATGTTTAAGTCACGCTTGATATTCAATGTCCAAGTATATGTATCCGTAAGAATATTATATTTGTTCAATAATTGATTATTTGTTAATAACGCTTGATTTAATATTTTTATTTTTATATAATAATATTATATAAATAGTTTAATCATTTTGTAAAATAATATTTATAAAGTTAAAAACATGTATAAATATTATATAAGTAATGCTACATTATTTTGTAAGGTTATTCTTGAAACGAAACAACACTATTCATATCAGGAAAATAGTGCAGAAAAATTAATATAAAGTTATCTAGCTTTTATAATTTCTAGTTAAATATCTATACACTTCTAGACTTCGAAAAATACAATCACTTGTTTTCACTTATGGACGCAACAGCTTTACTTTCATTCAAATAATTACGTATTAGCTTAAGGGACATGAACTGTTAATTACGATTGGTAGGCACGAGTGTTATAAAATAGATCTATTTGGGCGTGACAACCCTGTTCAGGTGAGTAGCTCTCACTAGTTCGACGGATTGAACTAACGAACATATACCATGTCGGAGTATTAAACAACACTTACTTGAATACTTGCAGTGCCTGAAAAGATTGGCATACATTACAAGTCCGAGCCTCAGTGTCATGAACTTAGTGTAATCGTAATCACATTTTCGTGACTATTGTATGTGTTACAATGGTCACATACACTTTATGAATCTTTGAATCAACATTTATACTTACGTTTTTGTGGCTATTATAAGGATTTAAATGGTCATAAACACTTTACAAATCTTTGATTTCCAACATTCATACTTACATTTTTGTGACTATTATAAGGATTGAAATTGTCATATACACTTTATAAACCTTTGTTTTTAATATTTATACTTACATAAACCTATGAACTCACCAACTTTATGTAGACCCTTTTAAGCATGTATTTCTCAGGTGAATATGATGCTTGACATAACTGATGTGCATTGGAGTCCAAACATTACAAGATTACTTTTCAAATGATACATTTAGAGGTTGTTCTCTCATATCTTATGCATCGGTATTATGAAGTAACGCTCCGGGACATACTTTTTGCTGCGACCCATTTTAGAGGTGTTACAGATTGGTATTCAGAGCCAAGGTTATAGAGAACTAGGTTGCATATTTTACCTAGACTATAACTGTTTTTCACAAACATTGCATCACATCAAACTTTTTCATGTGCATACACATTACTTGCTTACTTGCTTACATTAATTGCTTACGTGACTTATATTTATAATAAATATATAAATATATAATAATACCTAGTATAACCTGACCTTGCATATATTTTACACACTTATTTATATAAAGATTATTGATATAAATACAAAGAACATTTCATAAGGCAAAGTATTTCTTAAGGCAAAGTAATACTATAAACTTGTATGTCCTAAACATTATCCAAACATTAATTTATCTTATATGATATTTTACGATCATTCATTATGCCATGATGCATTCCATTTCGCCATGTTACGTTTCCATCCCTTCTATGAGTGCATATTCATTTTACCATACATCATCTTGCATTACGTTTACCTTTCGTACTGCACGCATCTTGCATGGTTTCATACAAAGGCGATATATATAAACTCTTACTTGTGTAGGTTATGGATGCGCTTACTATTCCCGTCCCTGTTGATTCCTTCGAGGGGAATTTCAGAGATACGATTGACATCAGTGTGGATGTTATCCAGCCAGTACCCATCGCTTCAGTTGCTTTTCATGCAGCGACTGTGGTGATGATTCTAGCCCAACACGGGGAGGAAATACGAGGTATACAGGAGCATTTGCTAGGGGTGCCCATACAGGAGGAGCTGACGACTTTGAGATTTAGGGTAGATGTTGCTGAGGCAGAGAATGCTTCACTGCATGCTACGATTAGGATAATGGAGGCAATCGAGACGGTTACTCGTAACCATGAGAGACTCGCCGTATTGAGATTGAGCTTCAGTTGGCTTCGGTTTAGGAGTCCCACCGTCAGGACCGAGAGGACTTCAAAAAGCTCAAGGAGTTCGTGACCAGTCAGTTTGGACATCGCTCTTAGATATCTTTCTTCATGATTTATGTACTAGCTGATATTGGAGGTTTGTAATATTAAGAAACCATGTAGTATTTTGGAGGAAAAACAATGAAATCAATTATCCATAAAATTAATGTATTATGAAAATGTCAATTTCATTTTAATTTTCTATCTATTTAGACAAGCCACTTACTAAAACATTATAACTTTATGAAACATTTCACTATCACATGATAAACCATTTTACTATCATTGACAAACTATTTCACTAACATTTTATAAACGACCTTACAATCATTTTATCATCACTTTATGAACTATCTCATTATTGATTCACATGATAATAAACTACGTTGCTTTCATCATATAAACTACCATTTTGCACTATTTTGACGAAAATAAGCATCGCATCGTTAGCCCTTAAATATACATAGCTTGGTCACCTATGTATAATTCAGGAAGGACCATACCATGCTGAGAGTAGTCACCTTAAAACTTTTGTCAAAATCAATTTTTGACTTATATTTTTGAAGAGCAAATTTGTGTGTATATTCATAAAATGTGTCTACTTGGGGAAACCGAATTAGTAACCATAGCAACTAGATTGACCTTTACGCCATCTTACTATATAAAGTCAACATCATCTTATACCAAATCTTAAGCCGAAAAGTCGAAGGCGCATCGTTAGTCACTCTAAGGACAATCCGCCGGCAAGTTTAACCATCATCAAGGAATTGAAACCCATACCTCTTAACCAACACCGTTTCAGAAGGCAACTCAACCTGAATTTTGGGACAAAATTCTTTTAACACAAGGAGACTATAACAATCCACATTTTCACATCATTTACGTCAATAAATATTCAACTATTTATTCTAAACTTTTACACATTCACTTTTCATTTCAACCAATTAGTTAAATCGTGTAAACTAAAAATCAACATTCAACATAAACCGTCATCAAACAAATAAAAGTTTACGTCAAGCAAGTGTTATATAATTATTACGAAGATAATTTATAACTTTTCACTTTTTATTTTTATTGGTTACATAAAACATTTACGTTTCATAATAAATTACATTCATGCATACACGGAAGCACCAATACCCATCTATACTTCAACAAATACCCACTCTTATACCCAATACACAAAATTTACATCATTTCTATCATAAAACCCCACTTAGTCGTCCACATTATAAACCACCACAAGCAAACTAATAAACTCTCCACTAAAGTCACTTCAAGTTTAACATCATCTTCCTTTTACCCAACATGTAAACCATAAAACACTTTTCCATGAGCTAGCAAGTCTCCTTTGGTCCTTTTCCTTGTACCTTAGACGTGCCCCCTCCTAGAGAGGAGGATAATAATTGTACTCATTATACTAAAATCCCTCCTAATCCATGGTTTGTTTAAGGTGGTTTACTAGATACTACCATTATAAATAGAAGCCTAAAGGTAAATCTTACACATCCTTATTCACTTGCAAGAAAATTAAACTACAATCTCTTTGTTTCTCTCCCAAAAGACACGGCTAGAAAATAGCACCAAGAATAATTTATAGTTTTTATTTTATCAAGGTTACAAGCATACAAGTATTGTTAGGATTATTATATAAGGTGTTTCAAGGGTATTTCAAAGCTAGGGTTTTGTTTAATCAAGGGTTTATAAAAAGGATTTCGGGTTGAAGAAACTAGGGTTTTGATTTAGTGTTTACATCTTAATTCATTCACTTAAGGTCCATTACAATCTCTATACTTTTATAATTACTTTATTTATTTACATACATATTGTTATATTGTTAATCACCACTTAAGATTTATTTTATAAAGTTATAAAATAAAACAAGCATGTTATAATCTAAGAAACATTTAACCATTATGAATAGGGTGTTTAAAATGTGTTATAATGCAAGGACATATTTTATACAAGTATTAATTAATTTACATAATTAATTGTTGCAATTTATTTATATAAATCTAAAAATAAATAATTGACGAGAACATTTTATTTGGACTTTTGGATATAAGTTAATGGACATAAATGTGAAGACATAAAATATACACAAAATGTGTTACTAATTAAAATAGAAGACTTGTAATAATTTAATTATGTCAAAAGTTTATAAAACAAGTTTTATAAATGATAAATGCAAACTCTTTATATATTCTGAAAAAGTTACGAATTTTGATAAATTATATAAACCTCTGATTCAAATAGTACATTTTAACACGATTCTAAATATATAAGAAACTTGAAAAACAGAGTTAAAACGAGAAAGTTATGAGTTTTTAAAGATTTCGAAAAGTATATATTATTTCACAGCTTTTACAAGGCTGTGAAAAGCTGGGAAAAAGCTGTGAACTTTGAAATCGGTCATTTTGAGGGATTTCGGGTTCGATTTGGCCAAAGTATAAAACTACAAAGTTGTTCGGAATGACGTTTTACTATAGCTAGCAAGTTTTCGGAGTCTAGAAGTGTATAGATATTTAACTAAAAATTATAAAAGCTAGATAACTTTATATTAATTTTTCTGCACTATTTTCCTGACATGAATAGTGTTGGTTCGTTTCAATAAAAACCTTACAAAATAATATAGCATTACTTATATAATATTTATACATGTTTTTAATTTTATAAATATTATTTTACAAAATGATTAAACTATTTATATAATATTATTATATAAATAATAAAAATATTAAATCAAGCGTTATTAACAAATAATCAATTATTGGACAAAGATAATATTCTTACAGATACATATACTTGGACATTGAATATCAAGCGTGACTTAAACATTGTTTCAACTTTTATAAATTGAACAAAACTATTAGGTGGTGATATAAGTTTATAATATACATTGTTGTATTTATTTTAAATACATCGTACTTATACGACCTATAATTAATTAGGTTGCATTCCGGCTATTCGCGATGTTAGTCTTTGTTGATTCTTACTACACTCGATACATTTACTTGAGGTGAGTTTATAGCCTCACGTTTTACTCGTTTTACATATACTTTAACACTTTTTGAGATGAGAATACATGTGCATTTACAAATTGTTACATACTTGATTTCATAACTTGTTTACATACTCATTACAAACTCGTTTACATGTTCGTTTACAAACTCATTTACTTAATTGATTACAAACTCTTTTGCATGAACGTTTACAAACTCATTTACATGATTGATTACAAACTCCTTTACATACTCATTTACATATCTCGCGATGGGATACAATTACTTGTTTTCACTTATGGACGCAACAACTTTACTTTCATTCAAATGATTACGGATTAGATTAAAGGGCATGAACTGTTAATTACGATTGGTAGGCATGGGTGTTATAAAATAGATCTATTTGAGCGTGACAACCTCGTTCAGGTGAGTAACTCTCACTTGTTTGACAGATTGGACTAATGAACGTATACCATGTCAGAGCATTGAACGACACTTACTTGAATACTTACTGTGCCTGAAAAGATTGGCATACATTACAAGTCTGAGCCTCGGTATCATGACTTTGTGTAATCGTAATAACATTTTCGTGACTATTGTATGTATTACAATGGTCACACACACTTTACAAATCTTTGATTTTAACATTCATACTTACATTTTTTTACTATTATAAGGATTGAAATGGTCATACACACTTTATAAATCTTTGATTTCCAACATGCATACTTACATTTTTGTGACTATTATAAGAATTGAAATGGTCATACACACTTTATAAAACTTTGATTTTAACATTTATATTTACAAAAACCTATGAACTCACTAACTTTATGTTGATACTTTTAAGTATGTATTTCTCAGGTAAATAGGATGCTTGACATAATTGATGTGCATTGGAGTCCAAAATTTACTAGATTACTTTTCAAACGACTCATTTAGAGGTCGTTCTCTCATATTTTGTGCAATGGTATTATGAAGTAACGCTCCTAGACATACTTTCCGCTGCGACCCATTTTGGGGGTGTTACAGATTGGTATTCAGAGCTAAGGTTATAGAGAACTAGGTTGCATATTTTTAACCCTAGACTGGTAACTATTTTTTCACAAACATTGTGCATCACCATTCAAAAAATTTCAATGTGCAACACATTACTTAGCTTACTATTGCTTACAATTAATTCTTACCGTGACTTATATTTATAATAAATATATAAATATATAATAATACCTAGTATAACCTGACCTTGCATATATTTTACACACTTATTTATATAAAGATTATTGATATAAATACAAAGAACATTTCATAAGGCAAAGTAAAACAATAAAAATAGTAAGTGTCCTAAACAATATCTCAAACAATAGTTTATCAAAATTAAGACAAATAATTTAACGATCATTCATTATGACCATGAAGCATTCCCTTTCGAGCATTTACTTTCCATCCCTTCCCAGAGTGCAAATTATTTTAACCATACATCAACGTTTGCCAATTACGTTTACCTTCCATACAGCATCGCATCTTATGCAAGGTTTCAATCAAAGGAAATATATAAAACTCTTACTTGTGTAGGTTATGGATGCACTTACTATTCCCGTCCCTGTTGATTCCTCCGAGGGGAATTTTAGAGATACGATTGACATCGGTGTGGATGTTATCCAGCCAGTAACCATCGCTTCAGTTACTTTTCATGCAGCGATCGTGGTGATGATTCTAGCCCAACACGGGGAGGCAATACGGGGTATACAAGAGCATTTACTAAGGGTGCCCATACATATGAGCTGACTTCCCATATTGTTTTGAGATTATAGGGTAGATGTTGCTGAGGCAAATAACGCTTCACTGCATGCTACGCTTAGGACAATTGAGCAATCGAGACAGTTACTCGTAACCATGAGAGACTCACCGTATTGAGATTGAGCGCCAGTTGGTCTTCGGGTTTGCATGGATCCCACCGTGTCCAGGAACCGAGAGGACTTTTCAAGAAGCTCAAGATTTCTAGACCATCGTCTGAATTGGACAATCGCTCTTAGATATCTTCTTCATGTATATTATTGTACTTAGCTGATATTGGATGGCTTGGTATATAGTTAAAAACCATTGTAATATTTTTGAGAGGAAAACAATGAATCAATTATTCCATAAAATTAATGTTATTTTGACAATGGTCAATTTCATATAAATTATATCTATCTATTTAGACAAGCCCCTTACAAAAACATTATACCATTATGGAAACATTTCACAATCACATTTATAGAACCAATTTAAACTAACATTGACAAACTAAAATCCCTAACATTTTATAAACGACCTTACAATCATTTTATCATCACTTTATGAACTATCTCATTATTGATTCACATGATAATAAACTACGTTGCTTTCATCATATAAACTACCATTTTGCACTATTTTGACGAAAATAAGCATCGCATCGTTATCCCTGACAATATACAAAGATTGTCACACTAATGTATAATTCAGGAAGGAACCATATACCAATTCTATAGTAGTCACCTTAAAATCTATTGCGTCAAAATCAATTTTTGACTTATATTTTTGAAGAGCAAATTTGTGTGTATATTCATAAAATGTGTCTACTTGGGGAAACAGAATTAGTAACCATAGCAACTAGATTGACCTTTACGCCATCTTACTATATAAAGTCGACATCATCTTATACCAAATCTTAAGCCGAAAAGTCAAAGGCGCATCGTTAGTCACCCTAAGGACAATCCACCGGCAAGTTTAACCATCATCAAGGAATTGAAACCCACATCTCTTAACCAACACCATTCCGGAAGGCAACTCAACCTGAATTTTGGGACGAAATTCTTTTAACATAGGGAGACTGTAACAATCCGCATTTTCACGTCATTTACGTCAATAAATATTCAACTATTTATTCTAAACTTTTACACATTCACTTTTCATTTCAACTAATTAGTTAAATCGCGTAAACTAAAAATCAACATTCAACGTAAACCGTCATCAAACAAATAAAAGTTTATGTCAAGCAAGTGTTATATAACTATTACGAAGATAATTTATAACTTTTCACTTTTTATTTTTATTGGTTACATAAAACATTTACGTTTCGCAATAAATTGCATTTAGGGATTCACGAAACCACCAATACCCATCTATACTTCAACAAATACTCCACTCTAAACCCATAACACAAATTTTACATCAGTATCTATCAAAAACCCCACTTAAGACCCGTCCACCTTTATAAACCACCACAAGCAAACTAATAAACTCTCCACTAAAGTCACTTCAAGTTTAACATCATCTTCCTTTTACCCAACATGTAAACCATAAAACACTTTCCCATGAGCTAGCAAGTCTCCTTTGGTCCTTTTCCTTTACTTAAGAACGTGCCCCCTCCAAGAAGAGGACAATAATAGTACCTCAATATACTAAAATCCCTCCTAATCCATGGTTTGTTTAAGGTGGTTTACTAGATACTACCACTATAAATAGAAGCCTAAAGGTAAACCTTACACATCCTTATTCACTTGCAAGAAAATTAAACTACAATCTCTTTGTTTCTCTCCCAAAAGCCACGGCTAGAAAATAGCACCAAGAATAATTTATAGTTTTTATTTTATCAAGGTTACAAGCATACAAGTATTGTTAGGATTATTATATAAGGGTAGTTGTCAGGGTATATCAAAGCTATGGTTATTTGTTTTAAATCAAGGATTTTAAAAAAGATTTCGGGTGAAGAAACTAGGTTTTTGATTTAGTGTTTAAACATCTAATTACATCACTTAAGGTCCATTACAATGTCTATACTTTTATAATTACTTTATTTATTTACATACATATTGTTATATTGTTAATCACCACTTAAGATTTATTTTATAAAGTTATAAAATAAAACAAGCATGTTATAATCTAAGAAACATTTAACCATTGTGAATGGGTGTTAAAATGTGTTATAATGCAAGGACATATTTTATACAAGTATTAATTAATTTACATAATTAATTGTTGCAATTTATTTATATAGATCTAAAAATAAATAATTGACGAGGACATTTTATTTGGACTTTTGGGATATAAGTTAAAGGACAAAAATGTGAAGACATAAAAATATACACAAAATGTGTTACTAAAAATAAGAATATAGAAGACATGTAATAATTTATTATGTCAAAAGTTTATAAAACAATTTTTATAAGATGAAAAATGCAAACGCTTTATATCGTTCTGTAAAATTATAACTAATTTTTATAAATTATATAAACCCTGATTCAAATATAACGTTTTACCAACGATTTCCAAATATATAAGCAACTTGAAAAACGGCTGTATAACGAGTAGATACGATTTTTGCAAGTTAAATATATAAAAAGAATTTATATAAAAACAGTTTGATGTTAACTAGTGATTCGGTACAGATTTTTTATAAAATCTGTAGATCAATATACTTTAATAGATTATGCACGACTCAAGTCGTACATATAAAGAACAGAAAAACAGAGTTTTAAAACAGAAAGTATGAGTTTTTAAAGATTTCGAAGTTAATAATATTATTTCACAGCTTTTTACAAGGCTGTGAAAAGATGCGGAAAAGCTGTGAACTTTGAAATCGGTCATTTTGAGGGATTTCGGGTTCGATTCGGCCAAAGTATAAAAACGACTAATTTGTTCTGGTGAGAAAGACGTATTACTGATAGCATGTAGAGTTAATCTGAGTCTAGAAGTGTAAGAGGATATGTAACTAGAAATTATATAAATTCAAGATAACTTTATATTAATTTTTCTGCACTATTTTCCTGACATAAATAGTGTTGGTTCGTTTCAATAAAAACCTTACAAAATAATGTAGCATTACTTATATAATATTTATACATGTTTTTAATTTTATAAATATTATTTTACAAAATGACTAAAATATTTATATAATATTATTATATAAATAATAAAAATATTAAATCAAGCGTTATTAACAAATAATCAATTATTAGACAAAGATAATATTCTTACGGATACATATACTTGGACATTGAATATCAAGCGTGACTTATTCGATTTTTCAACTTTATATAATTGAACAAAACAATTAGTGATGTGAAATAACTTTATAATAATACAGTAGTTATTAATTTTAAAAACATTGTACTTATACGACCTATAATTAATTAGGTTTTGCATTTCCTGCAATTCCGATGTTTAGTCTTTGTTGATTCTTACTACAATCGATACATTTACTTGAGGTGAGTTTATAGCCCCACGTTTTACTCGTCTTACATATACTTTAACACTTTTTGAGGTGAGAATACATGTGCATTTACAAATAGTATTACATAACATGATTCAAACTTGTATTCCAGTACTCAGTACAAACTCGTTGTACATGTTCAGTTACAAACTCATTTACTTGATTGAATACAAACCCTTTTGCATGAACGTATACAAACTCATTTACATGAAAATGCTTACAAACTCGTTTACATACTCAAATTACCATATCTCAAGGTGGGATACAATCAACTATGTTACACTTAAGGAACGCAACAACTTTAACTTTCATTCAACATGATAACGTATTAGCTTAGGGCATGAACTGTTAATTTATACGATTGGTAGGCGCGACTGTAAATAAAAATAGATCTATTTTGCGTGACATCCGTTCGGGTGATTAAGTACTCTCACTAGTTCGATCTTGATTGGACTAACAACGTATATCCATGTCGGGTAGCATTGACGACACTTACTTGACACTTACAGTGCCTGAAAAGATGGCATACATAACAAGACGAGACATAGTATCTGAACTAATTGTAAAACGAGTATCATATATTCGTGACTAAAGGATTGTGTTTATATCAATTGGTCAGCATCACATTTATGAAATCTTTGAATCAACATTTATACTTTACGTTTAAGTGACTATATATAACGGATTGCAAGGGTCATTACACACACTTTACTAAATCGTTTATGATTTACCAACCATTCATATTACAATTTTGTGACTATTATAAAGGAATGAAATGGAGCAACACACTTTATAACATTTTTGGTTATTTCAACAGTTATACTTATAAAAACATATAACTCACCAACTTAGTTGACCCTTTTAAGCATGTATTTCTCAGGTAAATAAGATCTTGACAAAACTATGTGCTTGTGAGTCAAACCTTTACAAGATTATTTTTCAAACGAGCACATTTAGATGTCCGTTTCTCTCATATCTTGTGCAATGGTATAATGAATAAACGCTCCCCACGTCCCGGACATACTTTCCCGTCTGCAACCCCATTTGGGCCGTAGTTACACTACTTTAAAAAAAACCTTGCTTCCAACCTTCATTACTTTCTTAAACCTATGCACACACCAACTTAAGTTTGACAATTTTTAATCATGGTAGTTCTTTAGGGTCCTACTATGAGAATTAGTCATTGATGTGCTATCTTAAGTCTCATTCATAGGCCCAATTTTTTACGAATTTTATCTATCAAATAATACTCGTTGCTCTTTAAAATACTTTTTATTGCTTCTGCAATGTTTTTAATTCTTGGTTGTGTGGGTCGTTCGTCCCTTCGTTTGAATGGAACTCTCTTGTTTCGTAGACGAAGTCTACGATTTAGGGTACATTCAGGTTCGGGTAATGGTTCGACAAGTTCAGAGTTGGAAGCACATGTATGCATCCAAGGTGAACTATTGGATGTTTTAAAGAACGTTTTTAGGAAAAAAAACGTTTGACTGCAGAAAGTGCAGTGCACTTTATGCAACGAAAGTTACAAAAAGAAGGCAGAGTGATTTTTTTTGAAGAAAAAGTGATTAAAATAACAAGAAATGATTATAGAACAGTTTAAAATCCCCGGCAGCGGCGCCAAAAACTTTGATGTGTTTCGAAAGCTATAAATTTATAAGACTAGAATTACCAATTATTAAATGGAAACACACGGGTAAAGTATAACCCACGTATGTAGTATAATATTTCAGGTAAGACCAGGTCGTCCACAGGGATTTGATTATGTTTGTATAATCACAAGTTTTAAGACAAATTTTTAATAACTTATATCGGATGAATTCAAATGATAAGAGGAATATGACTACTCGGATAGTTTCATATAATTCATAAGCAATGGTAATGATTACGATCTTTGATTTTAGGACTTAACTTATAAAAATGTTTTTTGTCAAAAAACGATTTCACAAATTAACTTATTTTAACTTAAGACTTATATTAGTTAACTTAATTAAATGTGTCATGCAAATAATCAAGTTACTATTATATCAAATCTATCTTGTCTATCAATTAACGTAATCCGATTTCTCCAACCAAACGATAAAGATCGTAATCAAATCTTTAAAACTATATAGTACACAACGGGTCTTTCGACCTATACCGTTATGCATATATAATCAAAGTTGATGAACAAAGTTGATAAGATTAGACACGATAGGATTTTAAATTTAAGCTTAAGATTAACAAGATCGTAGTAATACCAAATGCTTATTTATTATATTAAAATCACCGAGTAGTTATAAGAGATTTAGCCTCTCATGGCCATGGAGTTCATACTAACAAAGTAAAGTAGAGAAACAAGAAGCATACTAGATTCGGATATGAGATGGATCAAACAACCCGTTTACAAGCACCGAATCATACGTAACCCTTATTATACTAAATACTATGATATTTTTCTTCGTTCTTTGCTGGAATTTTGTTCTTAAAAATGAAGATCTTGAGAGAGAATTACTTGGAGATGTGTGTGTGAAATGAGGTAGAATTCTCCTCAATTTATAGGCTGGCCGAGGGGCAAAGTGCGGCTCACTTTCTAAAAAGTGTGACGTACTTCCCCTAATAACTGCGAAAATCATTAATGGAGAGATGAAATGCGGCGCACAAATATAAAAGTGCGTCGTACTTCAAGTATTAACTGCTCATCATTAATTCGGGCTGAAGTGCGGCGTACTTGAGAAGATGTGCGCCGTACTTGGTCTTTTTCTTAGTTTTAATTCTTTATTATCTTCTAACTTGACTTCCATAATGCAAAAACACTTATGTCTTGGATCTTTTAAGCTTGGATTGTCTTCAAGTGAACCTGCACGTATTTCATGCAATTAAGTATCAAAAGTTCACGAGAAATTATATAAATATATATAATAACGCCGCGAAAATATGTATAAATAAGGCGTTATCAAGCCTAGAGCATTGGGGATCTAGTTAGGGTTTGGTAAACTTCTAAAGGGAAGTTCTTAGTGGTCCTAGTCGATCTAAGTGATCCTAGAGGGTAAGTCGAATCACGGGTTCTTAGGTGTGGATTCCGAGGGCGGAATACCATAGGTAGTAACTCTTCTTTGTGAGCGCTGATCTTTGTGCATATCGATGGAGTTAAATTGTGATACGGTTTATAGTCCACCATAAGGATTATACTAGGAATAGTATAGGTGTCGTGGATTCAAAACTGGACGAACGGAAGGACTAAACCCCCCTTCCCGAACCAGTATATATCATGGTGTCTCTCTCTCTCTCTCTCTATCGATGTCTACTTATTGTTTCTTTGCTAAGTAGATCATCACACCACTCAGTTCCTTCGAGACTTGAAGTTTTGTAAACTTCGAAGAAGTCAAGAAAATCGATTCACACCCCCCTACGGTTCTACAAATGTTTTGACAGCGCTTGTATTATTACTCGCGTTATCAAATGAGATTGAAAAAATCGTTTCTTCTAATTTATACTCTTTTTTTACATTTCGTAACATACAAAATAAATTTTGACCCGTTTGAGGATATTCAAAGTTTTCAAAAGCAATCGTACGCTTCATCATTTTCCAAGTTACGGGATCAACCCAATGCGCGGTAACACAAACGTACGAATCGAGCAAACCATGAGGAGCCAACCAAACGTCGGTTGTTATGTTTACACTTGTATTTAAATTTTCAAAACATTTTAGTAGTTCGGTTTTAGCCTTTTTCCAAGCTTTCATACAATCACATTTAGGGGTAGCATGACTTACTTGAGTATATCGCGGTTGAAAAGTATTTTGAATCACCCTAGTTAATCGAGGGTTTTCGAAGTGGCTGAACAGAAAAAAAAATTGAATTAAAAAGCTTGCAAATTGTTGTCGACGCCACTCTGCCTCGTATGCAAAAATACCCCCTCTCTCGTGGCATGGATGATTGACTTGCTTCCGGATTGGATTTGAGTCCTTCGCAATAGTTAGTGGTATGCCCCTTCAACGTTGAGTAAAATTCATGTTTCGAAAATTTACCGCAATGTTTAAAATGAGCCTTTATTGACCCATCCGACAACTTCACAAGGTTGAAATTACACCAAATTTGTGCGTTTCGGATTGTTTCTAAATCTTCAACAACCGTTGGTGCATTTAAAGAACCAACACTGGTGGAAGCTGAAGAAGCTTGAGTTGCCAATAGTGAGCGTTTTGATTGTTTCAAGAGTGTTTTTTATAGTGTTTGTGTTATGAGAACTTGTGACTAAGCCAAACTCAACACACCTATTTATACTAAACATTCAATGGAAAAATGGTGATTAAAATGCATAAAAAAACAAAAAAAAGGCAAAAAACCTCCACAACGGTAACAAAAAAACCAGTTTAGAACCGGTTTTTAAGAACCGGTTTCCCAAACCGGTTGGAGAAAAACCAAACCGAACCGGTTGTAACGGCTTGCTCTCCAACCGGTCCTAAACCGGCGGTTTTTAGCCAAACCGAACCGGTTTTGGTCAAAAACCGGTGTTGACCGGTTTTGATTTTAAATTTTTTTTGGGTTTTGGTTTCGATTTTTTTTCCCACGACTATCGTATGCATCTTTTAGATGAGAGTTGTAAGTTATTATTTATATGAAGAAAGTCTTTGATCCACAACTATGAACAAGACATCTTGTTTAACAACTAAATACAAATTCACATCAGACATGGGAGAAGGTGGCATACTGGCATGCATGATTTGATAGAAGGTCCCAAGTAATAAAGCAAGTAAATTATTTCTTAATCATGCATGTCTACTTTAAATCACTTCTTCAATAGGAAGAACAAGAAGAAAAATAGCATTGTTGATTTCTAAACTAGTATGCGACCAATCTGAAGAAATGAACTAAAAAAGTTTTTGCTCCCATTGTGTTGCAAGTGGATTAAATTCATGTTTAACTAAATTTATTGGTTAAAACTAGAACATTACAAATCTGAATATTTAGCAATATATGTTAAACTAGGCGCAATAAGGTAACCACGACCAAGTCTTGGACAACTAAGACACATCTGGTTTATTACGGCTCAAAAGGAGTACACGTCTTCAAGTGTTAAAAATGAAGACTCGGTCTTGAGGACGACCGAGTCGTGGAAACCCCTGCGGAAAAAAGGGATCCAAACAAATATTGTGAGTTCCATGCGGATACGGTCCACAATACGGACGAATGCATTCAGTTGAGGAAGCAGATAGATGAAATGACCAAGGCAGGTAAATTGTCACAATTCATCAAAGAACTAAAACAGAACGACAAGCCAAAGGCACCCAAGAAGGGGGAAACGACCGGAAAGGAAAGACCACTAGCCATCCTGATGGTCCAACCATGGGAAAGAGTAGCCAAGCAAAAGGTTACCCAGAGTTTCTCTCCGGAGACAACAATATCTTTCTCACCTCTGGGAGACGAGGACGGAACAGAAGGACCAATGATCATTGAGGCTGAGATATGAGGGCACTTCTTGCACCGAATGTACGTAGACGGAGGAGCATCCTCAGAGATCCTATACGAACACTGTTTCGTCAGGCTCCGGCCTGAAATAAGAAGCCAAATGGTTCCGCCTACCACATACCTAACCGGATTCAGTGGGGAAACCATTTGGCCGCTGGGCCAGATATCCTTGCTAGTAAAAATAGGTAACGAAGATCATTCCACTTCCGCATGTATGAACTTCATGGTTGTCAGGTCACCATCCCAACACAATGGAATAATAGGCAGGCCGGGTATAAGGAAAATCCGTGCCATACCATCTACGGTACATGTAATGTTAAGGTTCCCAGTTAAAGGAGGAACTGTAACATTACGAAGCAGCAAGATCATCCCAATGGAATGTGCAATGATCTCCGGGCCTAGCACACAGGCCCCCGAAGCTGGCAAAACATTGGAAGAAAAGATAAGAGTGGCCATTCATCTGGAATACCCTGAGCAAACAATAGCCATAGGGTCTACCCTAACAGAAAAAGGACGCAAAGAACTATGTACTCTGCTTGGACAAAACTTAGACGTTTTCGCCTGGAAACCAGCAGACATAACGGGGGTTCCACGACACACAGCGGAGCACCGTCTAAATATCCGTGAAGGGTGCTCACCTATCAGACAAAAGAAGAGGGGGCAAGCATCGGAATGGAACAAAGCAATCCAGGAAGAAGTAGAAAAGTTGGTAGATGTCGGAATAATGAAAGAAGTCCATTATCACAACTGGTTATCTAACCCAGTCATGGTCAAGAAACACGATGGAAGTTGGCGAATGTGTGTAGATTTCAAAGATCTAAACAAAGCATGTCCTCAGGATGGTTACCCACTGCCGGAGATAGATTGGAAAGTAGAATCTCTCTACGGATACCCCTTCAAATGTTTCCTGGACGCGTACAAGCGGTATCACCAAATAAAAATAGCAAAGGAGGATGAGGAAAAAATGACATTTATCACAAATCAAGGGATATTCTGTTATTCAAAGATGCCGTTTGGCTTAAAAATGCTAGAGCGACCTATCAGCGTTTGGTAGACAAGGCATTCCAAAGGCAGATCGGGCGCAACCTAGAGGTATATGTCAACGACTTGGTCATAAAAAGCCGTACAGAAGAAGAAATTATCCGGGACGTAGCAGAAACATTCAAAACTCTCCAGCAAATAAACATGAAGTTGAATCCAAAAAAATGTTCCTTCGGAATGCAAGAGGGGATGTTCTTGGGCTACAAAGTGAATAATGACGGACTCAAAGTATGTCTGGACAAGGCCGACGCGGTCCTTAGCTTGCCATCTCCAAGATGCCTCAAGGACATGCAAAAGCTGAACGGGAAACTAGTAAGTTTAAACAGGTTTTTGTCAAAGTCAGCCGAAAAATCACTGCCTTTCTTCAAAACCTTGAAAAAGTGCACAAAAAAGAGTGACTTCCAATGGACTCAGGAGGCCAAAGCAGCTTTCAAACAAATAAAGAAGCTCATTGCAGAACTCCCAATGCTAACCGCACCTAAGGAAAAGGAGGAGTTACCATCAGTGCAGTATTAATGACAGAAAGGGAGGGCAAACAAATACCAGTATACTTTGTGAGCCGCGCCCTACGAGGGCCGGAGATCAACTACAACCCCATGGAAAAATTGGTGTTAGCCTTGCTCAGTGCAAGCAGGCGGCTGAAAAGATACTTTCAAGCACACGCAATCATTGTAATCACGGATCAGCCGATAAAGCAACTATTGTCAAACTCAGAAATCAGTGGGAGGATGCTAAAGTGGAAGTTTGAACTAGAAGGATATGACATCCAATACAGGCCGAGGGCATCAATCAAAGGGCAAATACTAGCGGATTTTATTGTGGAACGGCCGGAGGAAGAATCCCCGGATGTACCCATGACGGAACCGGAGGGAATACCGGAACCTTGGACCCTTTTCACAGACGGATCATCTTGTATAGATGGTTCCGGAGCAGGACTAATATTAACAAATCCGGAAGGGGCAGAGTTCACATACGCCATGAGGTTCAGATTTGAAGCTACTAACAATGAAGCCGAATATGAAGCATTAATAGCCGGTCTCCGGATCGCAGAACAAATGGGCGTAAAGAACCTGCAAGCACACGTAGACTCAAGACTTGTAGCCAATCAAGTTAATGGCTCTTATGTCGCCAAAGAATCAGGCATGATCCAATATTTGAACAAAGTAAAAACGCTCGCAAGAAGCTTCAGGGAATTTTCCATCAAGCAAATACCACGGGGCGAAAACAAGAAAGCAGATGCCCTAAGCAAGATTGCATCCACAAGCTTTGCACATCTCAGCAAACAGGTACTTGTGGAAGAACTGAAGGAGAAGTCCATAAACGAAAAGGAAATCCTCGCCGTAGTAGAAGAGGAAGGCAACACATGGATGACACCTATATGCGAGTACCTTACAAAGGAAATCCTTCCGGCGGATAAAAAGAAAGCCAGGGCGGTACGTCGCAAGGCAGCCAGGTACACCATGATCAATGGAACTTTGTACAAGAAATCTTTCTTAGGACCATGGCTCCGGTGTGTCGGACCGCTCCAAGCAAACTACGTCCTTAGAGAAATACATGAAGGGTCGTGCAACATGCATTCCGGTCCTAGATCCGTGGTTGCCAAAGCTATCCGAACAGGATATTACTGGCCAACAATGCATATGGACGCACGGAAGTTAATAAGGGAATGCAATGATTGTCAAGTCCATCGCCCCGTCCCAAGAAACCCGCAACAAGATTTAACTCCTATCACATCTCCATGGCCATTTTACAAATGGGGGATCGACATAGCCGGACCTTTCCCGGAAGGCCCAGGCAAAGTCAAATTCTTGATTGTAGCTGTTGACTATTTCACCAAATGGATCGAAGCCAAGCCCGTCGCAACTATCACAGGTAATCAAGTTAAAAAGTTCGTGTGGGACAACATTGTCTGCAGATTCGGTCTACCAGGGGAAATTGTATCAGACAATGGAAAACAGTTCCGCGACAACCCATTCAAAGACTGGTGTGAAAAATTATGTATCCGTCAATGCTTTGCCTCCGTGAAGCACCCACAAACAAACGGCTTGGTTGAAAGAGCAAACAGAAGTTTGGGGGAAGGAATAAAAGCTAGATTGGATGAAAGAAGCAAAGACTGGATAGGAGAACTCTCACACGTCCTATGGTCCCACCGCACAATGATCAAATCAAGTAATGGGGAAACACCATTTTCTCTAACATACGGCACGGAAGCTGTCATCCCAGCGGAAATAGGCATGCCAACGCTCCGGACTATGGAAGTAGACCCGACAAAGAACGATGAAGCCTTGGAAATAAACCTGGACCTCATAGAGGAAAAAAGGGAACAAGCAGCAATTCAAGAAGCAAAAAGCAAAACTAAAATGGAAAAGTATTACAACTCCAGGGTCCGCGGCACAAGTTTCAAGCCAGGCGACATGGTCTACCGCAGCAACGACGCAAGTCACGCCAGGGATGGAGGGAAACTTGGACCCAAATGGGAAGGACCGTACGAAGTTGCAGAATCGCTTGGAAAAGGAGCATACAAACTTCAGGATTGCCAAGGAAATGAATTTTCGCGGACATAGAATATTTGTAACCTTAAAAAATGTTATATACATGAAGTGTAAGGACCCCGCACCGGAACGTATGATGCTCGGAGGGCACTCATATCAATTTATCTTTATCTTGTAAGTATTAAATTTTAATGAAAAAGTGGGGATTCAGATACCCTCACAGAGTTTTATAAATCCTACATTGCTTTTTTCTTTGTACTTTGCCAAAGTTATATTAATTGTTAGACCAGCACGCAAGGAGCACGCTCCGAAATTATATTATACCGTATAATAAAAGGTTTGTGCATCCTCAAATTAGCTCAGGTGCGTCAGAGGTATTGCTAACCCCTGCACCTGGGAGTATACCACAAATATTCAAAGATATCTATTACGAAACGTCACGAGTAATAAATAAAAGATAGCAAAGTATATGAACCATGTTAAACTAGCTTTCATATTGACATAAAAGACAGGCAGCAAAATAGCACCAGACTGGCCGCTGGTATACAAAACATCATAAAAGTTCTACAAAAACTATCATAATTAGACAACATGCGGTAACGGCACAACCCTAAAAAGCGGCGAGGCTTCAAACTTGGGATGGCAATACGCTCCCTAGAGCCTCGTCTCCCTTATCCTCAATCATCAAAGTCCTCGTGGAGAGAGGAGCCGCAGAAGTACTAGTTTCACCTACCCAAGTCAGAGAAGACATGGGGTTAGAAACTATATCCATCATCAGCTGGTGAAGAGCTGCAACATGCTTCTTCGCTCCTTCAGCACGAGACTATGACATTAGGCAAGCGCATTGACAAAGAAGTTCTCCCAAATCGATGGCTAATTATCATCATAATGATGGATGGACGGATGCTGCTTCAAGACTC
Source organism: Tanacetum coccineum (assembly GCA_026074375.1). Lineage (NCBI taxonomy): Eukaryota > Viridiplantae > Streptophyta > Magnoliopsida > Asterales > Asteraceae > Tanacetum > Tanacetum coccineum. The sequence continues at coordinate 17,525 of BQNB010056580.1, read as the reverse complement.
GTCTGGCAGGTGAGTAGCTTTCGGGAGGCAGTATGCGTCCGTACAGGACTAAAGCATCTAGGATCTCACCTCCGACATCATTTTGACCTTCAAAAAATTTACCAGAGGGGAAGTGTCATCGTACTCATGAGCCTCACCGCATCAATTAGATAGTCCTGGCGCCTCCGGTTATATAGTAGCTCGACCCACGTAAAGCTGGGTTCGGCAACCCATAGCTTCCATACCAGCCTCCAGCCCTCCGGCATACTAAATCCACGGCAAACAAAAACCCCCCCTCCAAGGCGTGACCCCATGAATGCCCTTGATACTTTAGGAGATTTCAACATTTTAGTTTATAGGAGTGAATCCTCGTGCTGTTAGAAACCATCTTCCTTCCAGCCACGCGTGGTCAGGTAGGCGGGATTAAAATTTCCCCTCACACATACATCATGTGGTCAGAGGACATCCTATCACCATCGTGCCTCAAGCTCGGCTACCTGGGTATAAAGCACATGGGCCTGCTCTTCTGCTGAGCTTTCGCCTTCTCTATAAAGTCTTGAAAGGCGGTAAATTTATTTGTGCCAGGGGTAAAAACCTGTGGAAAATAAGAAGTTACAAAGGTAAAAAATAAACCCCGAATCAAATAGTGACACTCCAACAACATAGAAAAAAAACCGCGAAATAAAAGACCTATCACTTTAGAAGTAAGCTATCCCTCTCAGAAGGTCAGGAGGTAATCTAAGCATCCCGGCTTCAGCACAGGCAGGCCTTGGATCATTCAAGCGCAGACTTGAGATAAATGGGAACGAGGAATTAAGTAAGGAGATGTCAGTGTCCTTCTGTGAAATAATACTTTTCAGCGCTGAAATCCTCCCCGGTACAAAAAACAGACACCATGACACGAGGACGGACAACCTCGCGTGTTCTCCGCTCTTCTCGCCTCATTCGCCTCATAAGATTTAAGTCTGGAGGAATCTCCAATTCTTTCTCCTCGGCAACCTACACGAAGCATCATACCTTGCCATTTGCTGCGTCTTCCTATAAGCTCCAGCTCATGCTCGGCGCGGGATCCTTACTCTGACTAAGACATATATGCCGCACCCGCCCCCACTTGAACACTCCGATATACATTGTATCATAATCACTTTAATTCGGAGGTAGAGAAAAAGCCAAGGGGTCAACGCGGTCAACCAATGTGCGGCAGGAAAAACCGTCATCCAACAGAGAGTCGTTGGTATGCTTCAATCGAGGAACATACCTCAAAACCTTTTGCCCGAACAACATTCAGGCGGGCAAATCTATAAAAGGAGTCATACCCCGAACCTGGTCCTGAAGTCTCGAGCTGGGAAGACCTGGCTATCATCCGATCGTAGCGGACGCTACCTTCTCCAGGCGGAATTACGTGCAGCCATGCAGTTTACAACGTGGACTTCCGCGGATACGGGCATTGTCAATAAATAAACTGATAATGAAAGTCTAATAGAAGTGCTGTCAGACAAAAGGATAATTATTTAAATACCTCTGACGACAACATGGGCCTGGATATCAGCCTGAAAAGAAGGCCTCACACATAGGGGACCTTGTCGGCCTTTAGTTGCCGCAGCACCCAGCAAGTGTCTTACCAACAGTACTCGGTAGCCAAGGCTGGTGATCCTTCCTCATATGTCTTGGCAGTAGGGTATCACTTTGCTTCACCAACCTCTTCCTCTTAGACTTCCCTGACTGTGTTCGACAACATTCATCGGCTCGTCAATCTAAATAGGTGTCTTCGGAACAACATTCTTCATGTATCCACCTCGCACAGGACAGCTAGCACACCTCAGGAGCAGGACACCTCAGGCAAGCATGAAGTCCAGAACTACTGCCACCTGCAGCAGGAGTATCCACTGGACATGAAGAACAACTGACTCGTACTCTCAGCTAGCTTCACCTGATCATACACTTTTCTAAACTTCCATTGCGTGGACCTTCTGGGGGTCGAACAGTCTTGATAAAAGCTCAAGCAAACCTAATTTCTACAAACAAACACTATAAGATTAGACCTAGTGATAAATAATTTAAAAAAATCCAACGAAGGAAGTAACACATCACCCGTTTCGTCAAGCCCTTCAAAGGCAGGCTAAGTATTTTCATCAAACGGGAATAATAGGCTCAAACCCACAAGACACAAAAAGGCACCTCCGGATAACGCAAGAAGAAATGAGCTTGCTTGTTCTCCAGGAGCTAACAGTCTGTCTGGCGTAGCTTTTGGTTTAAGATGAGGAGACGGATTTACTGATGTAACAACAAGGCTCCTTTCCGCCGTTCATCCGGAGTTGCTTTTTTGTGTCTTTGTGGGTTTGTGCCCATAATTGTCCGTTTGATGAAATATACTTATCGTCACTTTGTGAGCCTGACGGAAACGGGTGGGATGTTACTTCCTTCGGTGCGGATTTTTTTATTATTTATGATGCGTCCTAATCTTTGGTGTTTGTTTTGTTAACAGAAGGGTTTGCTTGATTTATCAAGGTTGCCGACGCAAACTCCCGGAAGTCAAGCGGTGAAGTTCAGAAAAAGGCTATGATCAGGTGAAGCTACTGGAGAGTCCGTGTCATTGTTTCATGTCCTTTGTTTACTCATGTTTTTTTCTGCAGGTTGCAGTAGTTTGCTGACTGCTCCTGAGGTGTCTGCTCCGGCTGAGGTGGAGCCAGAGAATGTTGTTCCAGAGGACACCTATTTAGATTTGACGGGGCCGGATGAAGTCTTGTCGCCCACAGACGTTAGACGTTATAGGAAGTACAAGAGGCAAGAGGTTGGGGAACAGCTGAGTGATACTCCTTCCTGCCAAGCACCTCGAGAAAGGACTCACCCAAGCCTTGCTTCCCAGGTACTCGGTGGGCAAGACTCTCTTGCTGGGCTTGATGCAATTATGCGACAAGTCCCTTGTGTTGAGGCCATTTCTGTTCAGATGATTATCCAGGCCGCATGTTGTCGTTTCAGAGGGATATAAATATTTACCTTTTGTTTGACTGCAATTCTTATGTGTATTTACTTAACATTTTTGTTATTTGACATGTGTCCCGTATCGCGGATTGTCACCGGTGTATACTGCTGCTGCTACATGTATCTTCCCACCGGTAGAGTAATGTGGAGGTTACACCTATGTCAGATGTAGCCGAGGTCCTTCCCCATCTCGAGACATCAGAAGCGTTACGAATGACTCCTTTTATGACGTTTGCCCGCCATGAATTCTGCCTGTCGGATATAACGTTGGTATGGTCCTCGATGAAACTTCCAACGACTCGCTTGTGGTGACGGTTTTTCCTTACCGCACTCCTTGGGTGACGCGTTGCCACCTCCTGTTGGCCTTTTCTCCTAACCTGAAGTCTGAATTATGAACAATTGATATCGCGAGTTCAACGTGGGGCGGCGCGGCAGATTTGTCTTGAGCTGGTGGTAAGAGTCAGTCGTCCCGAGCATGAGCTTGGAAGCTTAAGGAGAAGTCAAGGCAAGTTGATGCTTATCGGTTGGTTGTTGAGGAGAAAGACTTGGAGATTCTCAGACTAAATCTTTATCTGGCGGAGGAGGCGGAGAAGGCGGAGAGGGCGGAGACCGCGGAGGTTGTTCGTCTTCGTGGTCAGGTGGCTGTTTAACCGCGGAGAACCTCGGTAGACAGCGCTGAAAAGTATTAATGCACAGAAGGACACTACATCACTCTTACTTGATTCTTCGTCCACTACTATTCACAGTCTGCGTCTTGATGATTCCAAGGCCGCACCTATTTTATTATATACCCTCCCTCCTAATACCCGCAGATATCTTTGTTGCTGACAGCAGGGACGCTAGATTAACCTCCTTGACCTTTGCGAGGGATAAGCGTACTTCTGAAAGGGTATGTCTTTTATTCGATGTTTTTTTTTACTTTTTGTCACACTTCTCTTATTTTCGCTGTTATCTACCCTCTCACATCGTTCAGGAACTTTAAAGGAGGCGAAAGCTCAGCAAGAAGAGTAGGCCCAGGTGCTTTTTAAACCGTGTCGTCCGAGCGGTTGAGGCACATGTGATGGATGTCTTCGCCCGTTTAGAGGGGGAATTTTATCCCGCCTACCTGACCACCTTAGTTGGAAGGAGATGGTTTCTTACGCATGAGATTCAGTTCGCTATACTAAAATATTGTATATTCTGAGTATCAGGCATTCTGGGTCAAGCTCCTTAGGCCGTGCGTGGATTGTCGTATGCAGGAGGGACTTGGACGGCTGGGTTTAATGAGCATGGGGTTGCCTTGGAAAACCTGCTTTCCGCGAGTCGAGGGTCTTATAACTCGGATGGTTGCAGGTACCATCACTATTTTGAATGCGGTGGAGGGCTCTTGAGGAGGTGGACTTCCCTCTAGTAATTTGTTTGAAGTCCAAAAGGTTGACTGAGATGGATAAGGTCCTAGATTGCTTTATCTTGGAGGACATCTTAGCTGGCTCCTCGGAAGCTTATAACCTGAACCAGCTGTTTTGCGAGAGCTTTTGATCCCACCATCATTCTGTTGATATGCCATGTTGGGGAGACTACTTTGTCCTTGCTTGCCTGAATTTCTTCTCGTGCTGAAGGTGCGAAGAAGCCATGCTTGCAGCTCTTTCAACCAGATGCTGATGTATGGATAGATATTAGTGGTCACATCAACCCTAACTGTCTTCTCAAACACTTGAGCGTGGTTGCAACTCAGTTATTCTCGCGGGCTCCCATCTCTCCATCGAGGCACTTTGCATGCCATGGAGCGAATTTCAGGACTGAGGCTCTAGGGTGCGTAAGTTTGCAATCCCTAAGTTGAAAGCCTGCCGCCATTTTAGGTTTGTCGCCCGGTGACTGCTTGTGGCTATATATGACTGTTTTTGTGCTAGAACTTTTATGATGTTTGTATTATCCTGCTCGGCCTGTCTAGTGGCTATTTTCTCCGCGGCTTAATTTTGTATATGAATGCTAGTTTAACATGTTCGTCATAATATTGCTACTCTCTTTATTTTATTACTTCGGTGTACGTTCGTAATAGATAGTCTGTGGAAAATTTGTGCTGTTATTCTCCCCGGTGCTAGGGTTCTGCTAATACCTCTTACGCACCTGAGCTAACTTCTGGGTTGCTAACTTTATTATAAGCGGATCAATATATTTTTGGAGCTGTAGTGGCTCCTGCCAGTGCGCGTCTTAACAATTATTATAACTTTGCCAAAGTAAAAAGGAAAAACAATCTGTTATAGGATTTATAAACTCGTGAGGGTAGCATAATCCACACTTTTCATTTAAAATTTAATTACATTACAAGTTAAGTATAATTGAGATATCGCCCTCCGGAGCGTCTATATGTGTGGGACTGTCCTATACATTTCGTGTCTATTAAAACTTTTTAAGATTACTCAAATGTTCCATGTCCGCTTGGAGTTCATTTCCTTTATAATCTTTTTTTTACAGGTTTTTTGTATGACTCTTTTTCCCAAGTGATTCATGCAACCTTCATTGTTCGGTCCTTACCATTTGGGTTCCAAGTTTCCCTCTCCCTGGTGTGACTTGCGTCGTATTGCATGCGGTAGAACATTGTTTGCCTGGCTTGAAAGTATTGCACGCGGACCCTGGAGTTGTCACATACTTTTCCATTTTAGTTTTGCTTTTTGCCTTCTGAATTGCCTGCTTGTTCCTTTTTTTCCTCTTATGAGCGTCCACCAAAAGATTTATTTCCAAGGTTCATCGGTTTTTTGTCGGCGCTCTACGTCCATAGTCTGGATAGTTGGCATAGCCTCTTGTCCCGCCTTGGGATGACAGACTTCCGTTGCGGTATGTTATAGGGAAAATGTTTGTTACCCCATTTTAATGTGATTTGACTCATTATGTTGAGGGACCATAGGACGTGTGAGAGTTACTTCCTATACAAGTCTTTTGCTTATTTCATCCAATCTCAGCTTTCTATTCCTTACCCACAAACTTCTGTTTGATCTTTTAACCTAAGCGTTTGTTTGTGGGTGCTTCAAGGAGGCAAGGAATTGACAGGATAACTAAATCTTTTCACACAGTCTTTGAATGGGTTGTCGCGGAACTGTTTTCCTATGGTCTGGTATTAATTTCCCCTGGTAGACTCCAAATCTGCAGGACATGTTGTCCACTCACGAAACTTTTTAACTTGATTACCTGTGATAGTTGCCCGACGGGCTTGGCTTCTCGTCCATTTATGTGAAACTAGTCAACGCATACAATCAGAAGAATTTGACTTTGCCTGGGGCCCTTGTTTTCCAGGAATGGTGTCCGGCTATGGCGATTTCCCCATTTGTAAATGCCCATGCGAGATGTGATAGTGTTAAATTTGTTGAGGGTTTCTTGGGACGGTGCGCGAGCTCGGACTATGACAATCATTGCATTCCATTATCACTTCCGTGCGGTCATATGCATTGACTTGGACCAGTTAACTATTCCTGTTCGGATAGCTTTGGCAACCACAGATGTAGGACCGGAATGCATGTTGCACGACCCTTCATAGTATTTTATCTACAGGAAGTTAGTTTGCTTGGAGACGGTCGACACAACAGAGCCATTGGTCTAAGAAAGAATTTCTTATACAAAGTTCCACTTGATCTGGTGTAATAGATGCCTTTGCCGGACGTACTCGCCCCCTGGCTTTCCATTTTTATCTGCCGGAAGGATTCCCTATGTATCGGTACCGTCATAGGCGTGTCAATCATGTGTTGCCATTCCGCTTCTACTATGGCCGTAGGATTTCCTTTTTCGTTTATGACTTCTCCTTCAGTTCTTCAACTATGTACATGTTTGACTTGTGATGTGCAAATGCCTTGTGGATGCAATCTTGCTTACGGGCATCTGCTTTGCATTATTTCGCCCCGTGGTATTGGCCTTGATTAGAAATTTACCCTGAAAAGCTTCTTGCGAGCGTTCTTTACTTTGTTTAATATTGATCATGCCTGATTCTTTGGCCGACTAAGCAGCCCATTAACTTGATTTGGCATACAAGTCTCGAGTCTACGTGGGCTTGCAGGTTTTTATGCCCATTTTGTTTGCGATCCTGGAGACCGGCTATTCAATGTTATATTCGGCTACATTGTTAGTAGCTTCAAAATCCAGAACATCATGCGTATGTGAACTCTGCCCCTTCACGGATTTTTAATATTAGTTTCTGCTTGGAACATCATTTACAAAGATGATCATCTAGTCTGTGAAAAGGGTCCAAGGTTCCGGTATTCCCTCGGTTCCCGTCATGGGTACATCCGAGGATTCTTCCTCCAGCGTTCCAAATAATTCCGCCTAGTATTTGCCCTTTGATCGGCTTGTATTGGATGTCATATCCTTCTAGTTCAAACTTCCACTTTAGCATCCTCCCATTGATTTTTGAGTTTGACAATAGTTGCTTTATCAGTTGATCCGTGATTACAGTGATTGCGTGTGCTTGAAAGTATCTTTTCATCCGCCTGCTTGCACTAAGCAAGGCTACACAATTTTTCCATAGGGTTTGTACGTTGATCTCGGCCATCGCTAGGCGCCGCAGGCTCACTAAAAGATATTATATGTATTTGTTTGCCCTCCACTTTCTGTCAGTAATACTGCATTGATGGCTTCCTTCGGCCGCGGCTAAATATATTATTAACTCCCTCCTTTCTCCTTAGGTTGCCGTGCGTTAGCATTGGGAGTTCTGCGACATGAGCTTCCTTCATTTGTTAGAAACGCTGCTCTTCGGCCTCCTGGCGGGGGGGGGGGAACAGTCCATTGGAAGTCACTCTTTCTTTGTGCACTTTTTTAAGGTTTTGAAGGAAAGGCAGTTGCCTTTTTCAGGCTGAACTTTGACAATAACCTGTTTAAACTTGCTAGTTTCCCATTCAGCTTTTGCACGTCCTTGAGGCATCTCGGAGATGGCAAGCTAAGGACCGCATCGGCCTTGTCCGGACATACTTTGAGTCATGTCAGTATTTACTTAGCTCGCCTAGAACCATCCCCTCTTGGCATTGATAGGAACATTTTTTTTGGGTTCATCATTCCATGTTTACTGTATTGCCGGAGATGTTTTGAATGTTTCTGCTATGTCACGAATTAATTTATTCTTTCCGTACGGCTTTTACTTACCCAACAGTTGTCGTCTATACCTCCCGGTCTGCGCTCCGATACCTGCCTTTGGAATGCCTTTCTACCAATCGTTGATAGGTCGTTCAGCATGTTTTAAGCCAACGGCATCTTTGAATAACAAAAATATCCTTGTATCTTATGATCTAAATACCCGTTTTTTCCTCAGCCCATCCTTTGCCATTTTATTGATGGTACCCCTTTGTACGCATCCAAGAAAACATCTTGAAGGGGTATCGCAGAGAGATTCTACTTCCAATCTATCTCCGGCAGTGGGTAACCACATCTGAGGAAATGCTTTGTTTAGATCTTTGAATCTACACACTTCCCCAACTTCCGTCCGTGTTTCTTGACCATGATCTGGGTAGAGTAGCCTGTTGAGCATAAGGAACTTCTTTCATTATTCGGCATCTACCAACTTTTCTACCTTCTTCTGGATTGCTTTTGTTCCTTTCCGGTGCTTGCCCCCTCTTCTTTTGTCTGATAGGTGAGCACCCTTCACGGACATTTAGACGGTGCTCCGCTGTGTGTCGTGGAACGCCCGTCATGTCTGCTGGTTTCCAGGCGAAAACGTCTAAGTTTTGTCCAAGCAGAGTACATAGTTCCTTACGTCCTTTTTCTGTTAGGGTAGACCCTATGGCTATTGTTTGCTCAGGGTATTCCGGATGAATGGCCACTTTTATCTTTTCTTCTAATATTTTGCCAAGTCGGGCGGGCCGTGTGCTTGGGTCTGGAGTTCATTGACTTTTTCCATTGGGATGATCCTGCTGCTTCGTAACGTTACAGTTCCTCCTTCAACTGGGAACTTTAACATTCCATGTGCCGTGGATGGTATGGCACGGATTTTCCTTATACCCGGCCTGCCTATTATTCCATTGTGTTGGGATGGTGACCTGACAACCATGAAGTTCATCCATGCGGAGGTAGAATGCTCTTCGTCACCTATTTTCACTAGCAAGGATATCTGGCCCAGCGGCCAAATGGTTTCCCCACTGAATCCGGTCAGGTATGTGGTAGGCGGAACCATCTGGCTTCTTATTTCAGGCCGGAGCCTGACGAAACAGTGTTCGTATAGGATCTCTAAGGATGCTCCTCCGTCCACGTACATTCGGTGCACGAAGTGCCCTCCTATCTCAGCCTCAATGATCATTGGTCCTTCCGTTCCGTCCTCGTCTCCCAGAGGTGGGAAAGATATATTTGTCCTACGGAAGAAAACTCTGGGTAAATTTTGCTTGGCTAACTCTTTCCCATGTGGATCATCGGGATGGCTAGTAGTCTTTACTTTCCGGGTGTTTCCCCATTCTGGGTGCCTTGGCTTGTCGTTCCTGTTTTAGTTCTTTGATGAAATTGTGACATTTACATGCCTTGATCATTTCATCTATCTGCTTCTCATCTGCATACATTTGTCCGTACTGATGACCCTATCGCATGAATTCAAGTATTTGTTTGGGATCCCTTTTATCCGCGGGGATGGGGCGGGTTACCATTGGGGTGGAGCCAATGAATTCTCCTTTTTCTAACAGCGAAAATTTCTTTGGGGTCTTTGCTACAGGAGTGAAAACCTGTCTGCATTTCGTCCGAACCTGTGCTTGTTTTTGAAACCCTTTTTGAAACTACGGTTTGTTTCCCCCCTTCTGGTTGCTTCTATGACGTGGGTGCTTTCTTCCAGCCATGACTGAATGCGGGGCAACTTCGCCTTGTAGATAAGACCGTAGGTTCACTCTGTACTTTTCGTCCATTGACCTTGGGATTTTTTGTATTAAAGATTGTTCAACTCAGGGTGGGTATTTCTATGCATGAATGCGAGATCTTTATGCATTTCGGCGGCTCCTTCCACGTCCCCCCACTATGAATTATTCTTTGTATCTCTCCATGAAATCCTCTGTGGATTCTCCGTCCCTTTTGCTTGATGTGATGTATCTCCACTGGATCCTTAATGTGTTTTGTTGCTGGCCGATAATTTTCCTTAAATGATGCCCTCACGTTCTTTCATAGTGTAATGGATTCTTCTTGGGAGTTTGTTGAACCAGACTGTAGCATTCCTAGTTAGCGTCGAGTTGAACATGTGGCACCACGTTGGCATTGCCCATCTCTCTGTCTTTGCAACGGACTGAAATAGCTTTATATGGTCTTCCGGATCCCCACTTCCGTCGTAAGTCTTGACATGGCTAGGCATCCTTGTCCTTGGGAAGTCAAAATGTCGGATCCGGGTCGTGAAAGGGTTTCTTTCTTCACACGTCCAAGGCTGGGAGAGATCATCTTCGTAGGTATCTGACCTATGCCTTTTTGATTTGGACTTCCAGTGACCCCCTTCGCTGTCTTCGCTCTCCGAATATCCGCTGGTTCTTCGGGACGATGTGCCCTCATGATGATGCCTTCTTAACGGTACCTCGGTTCCCTTTTATTGGGAACTCTGGTGGTGACTATCAGAGGGTGTATACGCACCTGGTTCTTTTCTTCCCAGCCTATTGAACACACATCCCTCCTTCCGTGGCCGGAGCCGAGGTGAAGGAGGTCGGTTTTATTTGAGTCTTCTGAAGACACTGGCGACTGGTGACGGGCTTCGGGAGTGCTTGTGCCCATGCCTTCTTCTCGGCTCTGTCCGGGCAGTTGGCGTTTTGGATTCGGAGTAGTAGGACTCTTCATGGTTTCTTGGATTTCTTCCAGATTCATTGCCGTAAAGTAGGCGTGCCTTTACCGCTTTGAGCTTATCTTGCTGCTCCTTTTCTTTTTGCATTTTTTCAGCGATAAGCGGCAAAAGTTGGTGATAGTTCTTGTCGCACAATTCTCTTAGGGCTTCATTGGACGCAGGCTCCTATAGATTTTGTGGACCACTTTTTCCCCCAGTGTTCCGCACAATGGATGTGGGAATTGTTGAGGTTTGTTGTTCATGAGTGCTCATGGTGAGTTTTTTAGAAAACGTGGGTGCGTGGGTCCTACGGATAGCGCCACTTGTTAATACAAAATAAGTGTTGGGTATATACCTGGGCTCAAATCCTGTGTTGGGTTGGGCTTCCAGATGATTTGAGCGTTGGGTTTTGTACTAGAGCAAGAGAAGTGACGATTTCCTGCACAATTAAATAAAAACTGTTAGCCTTACCGTGGGGACGGACCATACGGTTAGACTCCGGCGTAAAAGTAAGTAAACATGTAGAGAGAGAAAGTATGAGAGTATAGAGTGAGAAAATCATACTGTTCATTGTGTCAGAGGGTCTCTTTTTATAGGCGAACGAAATATTAGGGTTTCCTAATATTTCGCATGTTTCGTTAGTGGCCGGAGAGGGTTCCTTGTCAGACAAGGTACCGCAATAACCATGTGTATGGACGCGTGTGCTTTTCGTGGACGGAAGTACCCTAAAGTTAGGTCCGCGTCCGTTTGTTGGGTCTGGGCCGTAACCAATGCAGAAGTGGGTTTAGTTCCATGACTACTCAGTTGGGCCAAAGAGCCCACGTGTCAATGTGACCCAAGCCCGGAGGCTTGGTATACTTATTATACGTCATCAAGTCCCCCTAGTCTAGTATGATATTGCCTGCGGACCATGTTTCGCGTGCGGTGATCAGTGTTAGACTTCAGGTTCATTGCTAACGATTTGCCACCTTCCGCGGTCATGTACTTTCTCCGTGACGCTTCCTTACTGAGTTGGTGACGTATAGGTGACGTGGACCAACGCTGTCTTTTTATCTTCTGATTGACGTGACATTTTTACAGCTGTTAAACGGTTTCTCGGGCGATCCCCTACCAGTTGATCAAGTGAGTGGGTTACACGTGTCGTCATCTGGCTATGGGTCAAAATAAATATACCAAGGGTATAAATACCTCCTCCCTTTTTTACTGTTCCTTATTCCACAACTCTAATTTTCACCATTTTTGATTTCTTCGAGCTTTTCATCTTTATTATACGTCATCACCTCGTCCTTTTCTTTTTAAGGTCTTTTCGAACTTCAGGTTTGCACTTGTCCTCATCCATCTTTCTAAATGGCTAAATCTGTTGCTAAATACTCTATTATGACCCAAGAAATGGTAGATAGCTTTTGTGAGGCCTTTTATATTCTGGCCGGGGTGCATCCTACGGCTCAAGGGCGCGATAAGACCATTATCTAGTTTCCGGCCGGTAAAGTAGGCGTATATACTAGGATTTTTAATTATTGCGGTTATAGGATTCCGTTTACTAAATTTTTTATGGTCGTACTCAAATACTTCCGTATACATATTTCCCAACTGTCGCCCTTTGGTGCGGCCCGGGTATCCCATTTTGAGGTTCTGACGCGTGTTCTTAACCTTGCGTCGTCCGTCACCATGTTCCGCGCCTTTTACACCCGTTCGTATAGCGATGTGTTGTTTTCTTTTGCCAAGCGCTCTACCACAGCTCTGTCCTGCTTTACAAAACCTCCGGATTCCATTAAAAGCTGAACTGATCAATTTTTATGGGTTGATTCTTGTACCTTTCCCATTTCCGTTCCTTTATATACGAGGGGCATCCTAGAAAAAGATTCTGCTCCCCTTCTTACTGTGCGTCAAGAGGAGACCGTCAGGCTTCTTGAGAGCCATAAAGCTCCTTTTCGTCGATACCCGGAGTGCTTTTTATGCCAGGTGGGCTTGAGCAAGTATTACCCTTTTGACGACAATTCTTATCCGGCTTATGAGTATTCTAATGGATCGGGTGGGTGTTATTTCTTTTTTGTGGCGGCGTTTCTTCTTCTCTTTTTTTTATTATTAGAAGTCCTGATCATTGGTGTTTCTCTTGCAGATATGGGTTTGTTGGATTTCATTCAGACCACTGACCCTCGGAAGGTCCGGGAGGTAGAGGTTCAGAAGGGGGCTGATCAGGTGACGTTGCTGGAGAGCACCAAAGATTTTTTTATGCCTCTGGTCATTCCCGCCGCTGGGCGTAGCAGCTCTACTGCGACTACGGAGGTTTCCGTTCCGATTGAGGAAAGGCAGGAGAGTGTAGCCCCGGAGGACGCTTATCTGAATTTGGCGGATCCGGATGAGGATGCCGTTGCGGTCAGGCAGGGTGAGGAAAGGGTTGTTTCGGAACAGCCTAAAAAGAAGAGAATATTGAAGCAAAGCGACGCTCTTCCTGCTAAGAAGTTAAGGACGGACCATCCTTCCCTTGCTTCCGACACTGGTGGCAAAATTCTTGCTAATTTGGAGCAGATTATGCCTGAAGGCTCTCATTTGTTGGCCCGGGAACAGCCTGTTGCCCGGGGGGCATCCTAGAAAAAGATTCTGCTCCCCTTCTTACTGCGCGTCAAGAGGAGACCGTCAGGCTTCTTGAGAGCCATAAAGCTCCTTTTCGTCGATACCCGGAGTGCTTTTTATGCCAGGTGGGCTTGAGCAAGTATTACCCTTTTGACGACAATTCTTATCCGGCTTATGAGTATTCCAATGGATCGGGTGGGTGTTATTTCTTTTTTGTGGCGGCGTTTCTTCTTCTCTTTTTTTTATTATTATAAGTCCTGATCATTTGGTGTTTCTCTTGCAGATATGGGTTTGTTGGATTTCATTCAGACTGCTGACCCTCGGAAGGTCCGGGCGGTAGAGGTTCAGAAGGGGGCTGATCAGGTGACGTTGCTGGAGAGCACCAAAGATTGTTTTATGCCTCTGGTCATTCCCGCCGCTGGGGGTAGCAGCTCTGCTGCGGCTGCGGAGGTTCCCGTTCCGACTGAGGAAAGGCAGGAGGATGTAGCCCCGGAGGACGCCTATCTGAATTTGGCGGATCCGGATGAGGATGCCATTGCGGTCAGGCAGGGTGAGGAAAGGGTTGTTTCGGAACAGCCTAAAAAGGTTAAAAGGAGAAGATTGGTGAAGCAAAGCGACGCTCTTCCTGCTAAGAAGTTGAGGACGGACCATCCTTCCCTTGCTTCCGGCACTGGTGGCAAAACTCTTGCTAATTTGGAGCAGATTATGCCGGAAGGCTCTCATTTGTTGGCCCAGGAACAGCCTGTTGCCCCTTCTGTTGTTCCTCCTTCTCAAGAAGGTGAAGGCTTTGTGGATTTATCTGCCCAAGGGAGCTTCCAGATCCTTGCTACTGCGGAGAGGTATACATACTTACTCTTAAATGGTACCTAATTTTTCCTGATTTTCCTTAGTCATTAATTTTTGTTCGTCTTTTCAGTTCTGGTACTTTGAGTGCTCCGGTCGATACTGCTGCTGCTGGTGCTATAACTTCCACCAGGCCTGCTACGGCTTCTAAAGCCGCGACGGATGTCGGTCCTTCCCATCCTGAGGAATCGGAGAGTTCGGATGACTCTTTTTATGAGATTCCTAATGTGGATCCTGCTATGGCGAAGCGTTGGTATGTTCCTAAGTGGAACATTACCAATTTTCCTGCCGCACTTTAGTGGACCGCATTGCTCCTCTTGCTTTTTTCTCTGATCTCCGTACAATGGGCTATGATCAGTTGTTTACAGACTTTAATATGGGGGCAGCGCGACAAATATGCCTGGGGTCGGAGGTGAGATCACGCACAGAGCATGAACTGGAACTGAAAGAAAAACTTAGAGCTAAATATGATGCATGTGGTAAGTTGTTGGAAGAGAGGGACTTGGAGATCCTTGAGTTGAAGTCTAAGCTAGCGGAGAAGGAGACTGCGGCCGCGGAGGCTATTCGTCTCCGTGATCAAGTTTCTTCGCTATCTGGGAAGAAGTCTGCTTTGACTGCAAAGGTGTCTGTGCTGAAGGTTACTATTGCACAAAAGGATCATGACATCTCCTTGCTTGACTTCCATGCCACTTCCCTTGCATCCGGACTAGAAAATGCTAAAGTGGCCTGTACCGAGGCTGGGAACAAGATTATCTCCTTGACGTCGGAACGGTATAGGCTTATCTCTGAGGTATGTCCATATCTTTTGTTTCGTATGTATTTTTTACTTTTGTTTATGCGTTGTTTAGAGGTTTTCTTGTTTTTGTAGGTTTCTTCTCTGCATGCCGGCTTTCAAGATTTCAAGAAAAAGATAGAGGTGCAGCAGGAGGAGCAGACCCAGGAACTATATAACCGTATGGCCGAGCTTGAGGCGCACGTAATGGATGTCTCCGGCCGTCTGGAGGGGGAATTTTATCCCACCTACTTGACTACTTTGGCCGGACGAATGTGGTTGCTGGCCCATGGAGTACAGCTTGCTCTCCTCAAGTGTTTAAAGTCTTCTGAGTATCAAGGTATTCTGGGTCACGCTTTAGGCCGGGCCGTTGACTTTGGTATGCAGGCAGGTTTGGAGGCTGGTCATAAGCATGGGTCTGCCGGGAGGAGTCTTTCTGTGGTTGATGCTTACAACCCAGAGCCTGCCAAAGCAAATTATATTGACGTGGTTAAAGCCCTTGAGGACGTAGACTTCCCCTTGGTGAATCTATTGAAGTCTAAGAAGGATGCAGGGATGGATGAGGTCTTGGATTGTTTTCTGCTGGACGGGCCTGTTGCCAACCTCCCAAAAGCCGTGCACTTACAGCCGTGCCTTGAACAGCTCACGGTTCCCATCCACCATGCTGGTGACAAGACGATTGTCGGAGAAACCTCCATATCCTTTGCGTTGATGAATGTTCATAGCCACGCCGAGGGGGCAAAGAAACATGCCGCAGCTCTCTACAAGCTTATGATTGATATAGTCTCTGATCCTTTGTCTTCCCAGACTTGGGTGGGTGAGGCTAGTACTTCTGCGGCCCGTCTCTCCGCCGAGGATTATCAGGAAGAAGACACGGACGAAGCCCTGGGAAGTGTTGTTGCCATACCTCAGCTGGAGGCTCCTTATCTTTAGGTTTATACTCACGCCATGACCGTATGTGGTCTTCTGTGACGGCTAGTTGTAAGTTAATCACTTGAATTTTCTCCTTTTTTGTATGTTGGTTTTTAGTAATCGGAGGCTGAGCAGACTGCCACCTATTTCACTATTAACTAACTCGAGTGAGAAGAGATCAATATAGTATTCGATTGTGTTAACACCGTGACAAATGAGACAAGATTTCTTTTTGATGAGAACTCGAATGGCTGGGAGGGTTGTGCATGTGATCACATTAGGTTCCCATGATTCGTCTTCAATGTCAGCAATCAACATTGTGGATTCTGACAGCAAATAATTGACCCCGGTTTCCTGCCTTAAGTTGTATTGGAGGGCTTGCTTTCTTTCACCCTTTATCCATACATACTTTTTAATTCTTCAACCCCCCTTCAAATCTTACCAAGTCAGTACTAACAACCATGTTGTGATTGTTTCCAGTGTTAACGATCAATCTTAGTCGGCATATTCCCATAGTACCTTCATCTCCAATCAAACCAAAGGACTGCTATCTCTAACTTTGGGATTATCCTTGGGTAGATCATCCGGTTCTGGAAGGATCATAGGGATAAATACCTAAACCTAACCACCTTAAGACTTCAGAATCGTCGTGAAATTAAGAATTGTTGGGTATAGGATCGAACTCAAAAACCTTAACTTCAACACTTTGAGTCATTAATCATATTTTAAATACATGTTTCTCCCCTTATTTAAAAATAATAAACACGTTAGAGTTTATTGAAATACCTTGTACATTACAATAAGTCTTGACGATTCCGTGGGAGAAAATATTAGCAGCATAATGGTATGGAACATTTTGATTATTTTTGAATACATAAGAATTGTCATTAGTTGATGTATCCAAGAAACAATAAAACTTTGTTTTATCGAAAAACCCCCCTCAAAAAAAACCAATTGAAAAATTTTGTCAATTGTGAAAACATTGTGAGTGATGAGTGTTGAAACACACAATTTGAAAGATGATGAATTGTCATCGGAAATTCTTAGAAAATTTATGTTCACCTTTTGAAAATTCAGATGTTATTACATACTCTTCAAACGTAAGGGTAAGTGCTGGTATTCGCTATTTTATACATACTTTTTACCTAATTAAACGACTCCAAAAGACCAAAAACATAATAAAATTGCAAATATATGCTTGTTTTTGTGTTTGTGTATGTGCAGGTACCGGATATGCAATAATGGACAAAATAAAGACAAAAGCGGACAAAATCAAGCACGAGATTGGAAAGAGCGCGAGAATACAAGTCCAACGGTGCCTTCATGTCTTATTGGGCCGGCCCGACACCATTTATATGGGTCAAACCGACCCATACTTTTTATAAGTAGCTACAACATAACAGCAGCTAAACATACATGACCCAAGCTAGTTCTGAAGCCCAGCAATGGAAGAAAAGGGCTAGGCCCATTTTGAAGTGTTTAACGTGAGGCCCAGATTTACATGAAGGGAAGTGAATTCACATAGGGCCCAAGAATGTTGCGTACCAGAGACGCATATTAAAAAGGGGAGCAAATCACGTTTTCTATCTATCTTATCTTTTTGTTTTTGTTTTCATGAGGAGTAGGTAGAGTAGGAGTAGCAGACGGGGATCATTCAATATTATATCTTATGTTTTTTTTTCTTTATTTGTTGTTGGTTCGTTCCCTTCTTTTTCGTAAGATAGCAGCAGACTT
>BQNB010056579.1:0-37022 GCA_026074375.1 Tanacetum coccineum | reverse complement strand
CTGTTTTTGGTCTTAATTGATTAAAAGGCTATTTCTAAGAACAAAAGACTCAAAACAGATGCATATTAAACTCATTTGGATATAAAAAAAACTACAACTCAAATGGACTTTTAAGAAATTTAAACAATTAAGCTTTTAGAACAGCCATAGGTTTAGCAGACAATAACCCTTGATAAAACGGACTTAAAACTTAACAGAACTTATTTTAAACTTAAGAAAACTAATCCTAAGAACTAATTAGAGCTAATGAGAAATGGTTTGAGAACCAAAAACATTTTATACCATATTTGACCCATTTTGAACTCTTGTCCCAAACACCCCTTTAAAATTCTTAAATCAATTTTTAAACTTAAACAGACCTTGAAAAGCTTTAAAATGCATTAACAGATTGAGAAATAAGATTTTTAAAGGCAAATAAGCTAAACTAAGGTAAAACAAGCACTATGGAATAAGCTACTAAAAACTTAATAACTAGGACAGAACTTAACAAAACTCAAATTGAACTATACTAAATCATACACAAAACTTATTAAGCTAAATCAAAACTGAATAAGCACCATTAAGTATGTAATAAGCAAATTTAAGCATAATAAGCAAAATAGATTTTACGCTAAAAAGAGAGAAAGTGTAAGTACCTTTATCCTTTGCTTTAAACAAGGATTGAAATGCTCTAAGAGCTAATCTGCAAGCTCCAGCATAAGCTGGTAAATAAGCCATAAGCCCTTCCTTTTCTGGCTTATCATCCCATTTAGCTTATTCAGACAAAATTTGATTTGAGTGAATTTTGGGAAAAATACTTATCCAATTAAGCTTAAAGCAAGCTTAACTGAATAAATGATAGCTTAACTAGTAATAAGAGCTTAATGAGCTTATTTAAGTAAAATCCAAACACCTTTTAGTAAAATTACATAAAAGAAAAAGCTTAAATTCAACAAACGAATTAAAGGAAACTAAATTTTTATTAATAGTAAAATGTTTACAGGCTTTTTAAATGAAATTACATTAAAGAAGAACAATAAGCTAAAAATTACAATATAAGCTAAACTAAGCTACTCCTACACTATGTAAGTTGAAAGATAACTCCATCACCAATTGAAAAGAAAATGTGTTGAAGGTTCTAGGTCTTCAGGACGCTCCCCTTTCATCCATTCATAGCCCTTGATCTTGAATCCATTCAATCTGCGCCCTTTGATCATTTCCCCAACCTCTCAGCCAATCAAATATGATATGGGGATGCCAACGTGGCCATAGTAGTTGTCAGGTGTGTCAAGGCAGTCTTCTAGAAGCATATGAGAATGAGGGTTTGAGTGAATTGATTTTACCCGCCACTAAATCGTTTGCAGTTAAAACGAATGGGAGGGAGGAGGATGGAGCAACAGTAAAACGTTTGGACCCGTTTTATTATTCTTTTAAAACATTGACTATGGGTTTTGACTTGGGCTAATATTTGGGCCAGGAAATTGAATAAAAGGTTTTGGATTTATGATTAATGGATTTTGTTTGGCAAAGTAAGTATATAATATTCTAATGGGCTGACTCGGCCCATTAAAATGGGTACGGGTTGGCCCATTAAAGAAAAATACCGCCTTCGGCTTTGTTTTTTTTATCGCGCGACATTCCATTACCCAGATGCGCCAGGTTTCGTCCGTTTTGCTTTATTTTTCGTCCTTTTGTTAAATATTCGTTACCTGCAAGACACATTTCACAATACAAACGAATACAATGCATTTTTCTAGTATTTATTGGTCATTATTGGTCTTTTTAGCTCGTTTTATTAGGTAAAAGGTATGTGTATTTAAGCACATACCATGAATATCGGATTTCCCCAACTAACAAGATTATTACTTTATGGATCGGACTTCATAAGTAAAATCTTGTAGTGATTTGTTTACAAATCCTTAGACTGAGATGCCAAGTAGGTCTGCATGTGTGGATAACCTCTTGATGTAGTTTAAGTTATCTGAATAAGGTATCTAATAAGGACTATTTTTTCAGAAGTGATTGTCAAGCATATGCCTGGCACCTGTATACAATAATGAAATATTTTCCTTCAATAGTTGAAGTATGATGCCACTAGGCCCCTCGTAGGGTCAATCAGATGTATGTGCGGCCGCACCAAAAAACTCAGGTCGATATGTCTCAATGATTTTTGGTAATCTTGATTAATTACATATACGAGAAACAAAATCGTTAAATAATGAAATGACTTTGATCCATATTCATTTTTAACACGGTATCAGAAACAAAAAGATTGTAAATACATAAATCATTTATCCGTGACTTTATGAAACCACACTTGAATATTTCTTGGAGCATTGACGTGTTGCTAGACGCTTACCAATGTTATTATATTATCTGGTACATATCCAAGTGGGAGCTGTTGGAAATTACCCACTTAAAAAAATAATATATTTCCCCGTGAATTTATTTGAGCTTTTACGGGGAACGGCCACGCGTTAATACGTTAAACTAAATTATTTCATAAATATATTAAATGTAATATATTTAAGTGATAAAGCTTAACGAGCGTTAAATGTTAAGAAATATTTAATGGGAGTTATATTTGTTGTTAATAGTTAAAAGAAGGACTAATATGCAATTATGGAGAAAAAGAAATTATGAGAATTATTTCTTTTTCCCTTAGCTAATAATTTTCTAATCTCATGAGGAGGTGGAATTAATAAACTTGCAAGCCAAGTTATCTTGGCTATATAAGGAGGATTAGGGTGTTTAGTTTTAAAATAACTTGAAAAAACTAAATCCCTAAATTCTTTTATTCTCCCTCCCTTGTGCTGTGTGATCGAACCAAACACCCCGAGGGTTTTGGTTTTTGCGATCGAACCCAAACAACGCTTAAAGGGTTTTTCGTGTTGATCGATTTAAGAGTCGAAGGCGTTTGGTGGCTTTATCACTATTAGTACTAGCATACTTAATTGTTTGCTAAGAACGTATTGTGTATGTTGAAGTAGAGAGATCTTACTTTAGATCTTGGGTGGTTTTCGCATGTTATTTATATTATACACACGCGTATATTCAAGACGGTGTATTCGTTAATTTCTAAAAAGTGCGCATTCTTGATCTCTTTGTTAATTACATAATTCTATACGTGTTAATCTTTTTCATTGCGTACTCGTGATAGATTAATGGTTAATAGTTGTAAAAATCCAATAATTTACACAGCCATGAATGGATAAAGATCATCTCATGTTCAAAATGAACATGAGAGGGTAATGTTCAAGTTGTGTGAGTGCATATCTAACATAAAATAAAATAAAAAATTTAAAATATGGCCCACTTTTTTTCTCCCCTCACCTCATGTAACATTAGAGATCTTTATCCGCCATGAATGCACATGAAGGTTTAGGCGGTTACAGAATGCCAAAAGATGCTAATGAAATCACATCAACCCTATTACCGATTAAAATCCCAAAATTCATATTCTTTAGTTTAACCCATATTACCGATCAATACACAACTATCAAGGCAGCAATTCTGAACATCGATTCTAAACACTTTCTAGCATTGGTGATGAACAAGGATCAGAACACTGTTTAAGGAGCTTGCTGATGCTGATGGCTTGGTAGCTTTCGATCTATATGCCAGTGGGTGATTTCTATGCATTGGTAAGTATCACAACTATATTGATGCGTTTTGTTTTATCATAATCAAATTTATCATTTATAATAGATTTTGCTTTGCTTAATTTTAAATTCAATAGTAGCATATGTAATTGTTTGCAAATCGGCACAAGTATTAAATTCTTTTTAATCGGTTTATGTGATTTCATTTTTTTGTTGTTGATTAGATTAATAGGAAGAATGGTAGCCGTTTTGACAGCTCGATATACATGAGGTGGTCAGAATGAAGCTTTACTGTATTTAGTTTTATCAATTCTCAACTTTTATTCCCTAATTATTTTGATCATACTTTATTATCACAAGAGAATTGTTGTTTTATAATTATAGATGATTTGGTTCAGTTTGTTATTTATAAACTATGATTATGTTTTTTTGTAACCTTTCTATTTCATTTTGTACATCAGGTTAGCAGGTGGATAATCTCTTAATGGTAGAAATCACGATGCATAAGTTTTCGTGATGTTGATCAGGTTTTTTATTTGCTTTATTTAATTCTATTTTTAACATAGTTCTTCGTCCGATGGTGCTACTGTTGATTGAAGATCATCAGGTACTCATTTGACATTATGTAGCCTATGTTTGTTTTGAACTTTTGGTTTTGTTCAATATTTTAAACAGATGGAATCACGTGGTCTGCGTAACCTGATGCATTTTCTGCTCCATGAATTTTCTATTGTTACATCGTCAACCAACTAGGTAGCCACTTTTAGTTTTTCACGAAATACCTTTTTGAACATGTATAGTAATGCTTATGTAATATGATGTTTAATGTCTTTGTTTAGTTTGCAATGGTAGAATTTTAAATTATTTATGGTCATCATGGCAAACTCAAGGGATGCGTTGAATATTTGAATCAATAATAGGAGGCCTGTAGTGAGGTTCAATGTGTACTCTCTTAGCTAGATAGGGGACATCTGTTGGATCCGTTAGAATCCCTGCGCATAACACTGATTTCATGCCTATGACAAGCAAAATCTTACAACATTAGTACTAAAAATTCAGGTAGTATAACTGTTAACATAGTTGCTCGATGACCCCATAAAGAATCTTTAGATTTGTTTTGTTTGAAAAATTGGAGACACTTTTAGGGTGTTTGGATGTGTGTTGTCTGCACTTTTAGTAAGATGTTGCAGAATAATAGTGTTTTCATTTTTGTGTATTTGGATGCGTTTCTGCTACTCAAAATTCTAATAACCACTTCTTATGTTGAGCGTTTGCCAAAATCTGATTTTTTATGAATGTAATAACCACTATGTAAGTTGAAAGATAACTCCATCACCAATTGAAAAGAAAATGTGTTTTGGTCTTTCTAAATTTTCAGAAGCGGATTGTTATATTTCTAAATGTGACGGGTTCGGCAACGGGTCACAACGGGTCAAAATGAGGTATGTCGAGGGCCTTGGGGTTACATAACATAAACCCGAATAAATTTGAAACATGTATCTTCCTGTGGTGATTTGTTGTATATTTAAAACATAACATGTTGTAATGTTGAATTCAGGGACCAATTTACGCCTCCAGATAATATAATGCTGGACCTTTCTATAGCGATGGACTGATCAAATAATTCAAGGACTAATGAGAATATTACTTATGCAGAGTAGTTGTCACCCCGATATCTCTATTTGGTGGGACACAAGTTAACAACTCTAATGGAAATCATGTAAATACCAGTGACAAGAACACACCCAATAGTAATACACTGAGTGGCTCTTGGATGCATCATCCAAATGTGTGCAGGTAGCATGACTTCAGCAAGTGACAGTTGAGATATTTACATCATTGCATGAGTTTTATTAAGGGCATCAAGTTTGAAAAATATATGTAAATGATACGTATTGTTTGGACCATGGACTAATTGAGCCTAAGCTAGATACCAACATCATTCTCATGGAATGAAATGAAATGTCAATATTTTTTGAACTTTATGTTTTTGCATTGCTAATGTAATCAATTCACATTATCTCTATTTTGATGTTTCTTCATCGCATATTTCACAGTTCACATTATCTATAATTTGTGCTTAATTGTTATTTTACCAATTAATATTGTAAACGACTCTAAAGTTAACGCACTTTTCATGTCATTAGCATCGGTGTATATCATAGTTGATTAGTTGCTTTATTGTGTCATGTATGAGCAACTTAAGTGTTATAATTTATCTTTTTTGGTTTCTCTTTTGTTTCAAGCTGTGTTTGTGTGACAAAAGCTATAATGTTTGCTCCTAAATAAAATGAATTAGTTGTTTCAAAGTGTACACCAGTTATATCCAAAAGTAATTCGTCTCACTTCACCTCACAGATCAAAATATGGTTGTATGTTCGAATATCATTCGAGACAATCTACATGATATATATTTAGACCGTGAAGATAACTTTTGGGAAAAATTGAGTTTGCTATATTTAATAGTTCTTGCATATACAGATCTCTCATAGTAACACGCTCTGAGAAAAATCCATGCACGAGGTTTAAATATAGCAAACTCATGATGAGTTGTATAATGTCCTTGAAATGGATTGCTATATTTAACGGTAATTGTTTTAAAAAAATTGAGTTTGCTATATTATAGAATTCAACAACCGGTGAACCAGGAGATTTCTAAAAATGATTTTTATGAATTTACATAAAAATTGATTTTTTAATTTAAACTCATGATCAGTTGTACTGTTACTGCACCTCTAACATCAAGGACATGGTTGTGACATGTTCTTCTTTTATAAAGTATTGCAAGTTTAATAGAGTGAGACTTTGAAACCCAATGAATGTGAGAAGTTTGATTTTTGCAAAAAAAAACAAGCTCGGTGCATTGCACGAGGAAAGTGATTGTATGATGATTATTACAATTCAAATTACACAATAGCTCCTAAAACATAACACTTAAATTGTACAACTCTTACATAACTTTAGTATAATTTATATAAAGTTGAAACCGTAAGAAATATAAGAACAGTTCAACAATCTAATTTTTCTCACAGGCACAGCTCGGTACAACGCGCGGGTGTTGTGAAGCTCGTTGACACATATATTACACATGAATGTGAAAAGTTAATTATCTATTGCCTTTACAAAAAGGAATTATTGCATATTTTTGTCGTATATACTCCTAGTAATATTCATGTTGATAATCAGGGCCGTCTTTCAGGGTGGCGACCCCACAGGGCCTCAAAAATTTTACGGGCTCCAAAATTTATCCTCTTAACAATATGTTAAACGTGTAGATAACTAATTTGAATTATATCTTATAAACAATGACATTTTATATATAACATTTTCTTCTTGAATGTCTCATTATGTAATTTCGCCCAGGGCCCTAAAAAATTTCACAAATTTAGAGACGGTCAGGGGCGGCTCAACCTTCTCGGAGGCCTAAAGCGAAGCTTCAAGATGGGGTTTTTTAAGAAAGTTTTTTTTTTGAACGGCGATATTATTAAAAGAACTAGCAAGGAGCTAGAAATTACAAGGAAATAAGATGCGGATTTTTACGAAAGTTATTTGGGTAAATGCCATTTATTACCAACTTACTTTCTCATTTGTACCGTAATGACCAACTTACTTTTTTTGTACACATTACACCAACGTACTTGATTGTTTTGTGATAATATCACCCAAATGACCGGTTAGATATTCACGTATTAATTTTTTTTTCCAAATCTACAAAGAGACTCCACCGTGGCATGTACATACCCGACTAAATAGTAGACTAACGATACCTTCATACAATATAAATTGATCAAATCTACATTCTATTGATAAAATAGCTTGATCTGCAATGTAAAAGAAGTAATCGGTTCTATAAGTCTCTTAGTCGGTTTTTATAGCTTCATTGTCAACATTTGTCTACAAATAACTCGTTTTCTTTCAAATTTTCATTCCATGTTCGTTTTTCTTAAGCAATTTCTTTAGCGAGAACTAAAGCATCCTTAAAAGCAACTTCTGATTGAAGATTGATACATGAGTGGATTAGATAAAACTACATAATAAAATTATGTTTGTGGGTGTGAAAAAATAAAATTTTATGGATCAATGTAAATGGTAAATGGTTGTTATCACACGAATTAATTTAACATTTGCTTATTTTCATGCAAAAATGGGTCATTTATATACTTTATATATTTAGGCTTAAGTTTCTACAACTCCAAAACTTAAGAAATGAAAAGTAGAAACAGAAAAGCCTAAAACTTTAATTATTTAACATTTATAGGCTAATTGGGGCCTTGAATAATTACATATGTATAAATGGCTGTTAAAAAGACATGTGGCTGACGTTATATATATACAAGGTCTTACGAAATTCGGGGCCTTAAAAAATCAGGAGGCCTAAAGCCCTAGCTTTACTTGCCTTACCCTTGAGCCACCACTGGAGACGGTCATCGATAATGGTAGCAGTTATATGGAGCACCTCAACGTACGGTCATGCTTTTTTAAGAGACAAAATATGTGACTGTCGGTTTGGTTGAATTCGACTAATCCAATTCGCAAAGCAAAACCTTTTTTGGTTATAAAACTAAATTATAAATCCCAACAACCTATAAACTTGCATGATATGCATGCATGCGCTACCATTAATTATTTACAAATGGGTAATATAATTCGAAAAACCCAATAACAAATTAAAACCCGAATCAAGATCAAAGCGAACAACAACTAGAAGAAGAACAAGAAGAAACCTTTACGTGCGAGATTTGCATCGAACCCGTAATGCTACCCAACAGTAAATTCAAGAATAGTAATGTATGCATTCACCCTTTTTGCACGGATTGTATGATCAAATACATTCAACTGAAACTTTGAATGTCCTGCTATAACCATAGCGATATTCTCTTGACCCCTTATCATGCCGCCCAAGTTAACACCCACCCAATTTTTAACAAATGGTGTGATGTTACGGAATCTATAATGATTAGGTTTGATCAGGGTATAATTCTCCTCACATCTGATGTGTTCATTAGGATCGATTTTGAACAGGCGTGTAATGAACACATAGGTTGAATATCATGTGAGTGAAACCCTTATTGCAAGAAACTGTTTGTTTCAGTATACGTAACGTAGCTTGGCAATGCAGTTTGTCCTATTACAACTCTCGGTCCTAAAATAAGTGTCAATTTTTAAAGCTTTTATTTCATCTTTTACTTTAATTACTAGATATTTTTGTTTACATTATATAATATACTCGATGAAAATTATATTAATAAAAATATATTTAGAACTTAATTTATTCATATATTTTGCATTAATTTATAACAATAAACAAAAATTATTAAAGTTGAAGTTGAATAGAGAAATAAACTTCATAAATAAATTCAAAATTATACACTTATTTTGGGATTGATGGATAGTTAAATTTAATATCGTTCAATTTTTTTTTCAATCTATTAGGCTTATGTACAAGATTATCAATTTTCATACCTTAAGACTTAAACTCTCAAATCAAACACAACTTTGATGTGTTTCTTATTAAATGTGTGCTTTTTAATCGATTCAACAACATATATTGGTCATTCACTAATATCACAATATCCGTCAAAGATTCTCTAGGCAAGATTTTTTATTCATAACAATTATTAACATTTTACAATCAATTATTCCCATAACATTTGTAATAACATTGACAATAGTCCATATCCAGTGTAATGTCGTCTACAAGAAGGCACTCTGCACTCATATAATCTTCTCCATGCAATTTCATGCAATAACTAACACACTTGTCATGTTCACAATTCACTGGTTCATAATATTTTTCATCATGGCAATATGCCACCACGTTGCGCGACTCCATACCTGAGATTTACATCATCCAAAAGTTATGTGATAAAACATTACGTGACATCATGAGAAATAAATCAAACATAATGAAAACTACAGACTTTTTCATGTTGAACGATTTTAATTATCTTTTAACGACATATTAACTAATACCGTTACATGAAAAAGTAGGTCGGGCGAGAAAGATTTTGGTGAGAACAAGACACTAAACGACTAAAAAAAATCCCGGTTTCAGACTTTGAATTTGTTAAAAAGGTAAGAAAATTTAACAAAACGTATTGGCCAAGGTTGACTATTATTGAAACCTTTTTACCATTTTATATACACTATACTCATTTCCTTCTCATAAAAGTCATAGCAAAGAAATTTGAAACCGAATTTTACCTTTGATGATCATGAGAAAGACGAGAAGTGTTGAGACAATCATATGCATTTTCATGTTTGATTTGTTTGTGTGTTGTGGATATATTGATTGGCTAACGTTTTTAAATATATGTATATATAAGAGAAGAGATTAAATGCATGTGTATTAATTATCGATGTAGAATTATAAGAATTAGTTGCAACTACATTTTCATTCCCCGTATTTTTTGTCGGGTTAAAATTTTTCTTGACTTATGCACCAAAAGTTGGATATATTTTACTCGACGAGTATCCGTACATATGAACGTGATTTTATAGCAGCACATAGTTATAGTTATAATTTTTTTTTAAATCGTGTATGTATATTTGTTTCCGGTTCTTATTATTATTATTTTTTTTAAAAGGTTGTTAAACCATTTTTGATAAGTTTTTATTTATTAGTTTTATTTTTTACTTTAAGTTTTCAGAATTAAAGAATAAAAATACTTCTTTTATAGATAGCATATATTTCATAGCTTTTGTTCCACTGACATCAAAAGTTAATTAATCAGTAGACATCTTTGTAATATATATGAAAATGATCAAATTGTATATTTCACACTATTGACTTTACTATTTTTTGATTCGACTATCTTGGAATTTGATATAAAGGTTGAATATATTAATTTGTTATTGAGTGTCTGATATCATGCTTATTTTTATTGTTTAAAAAGTAACGTTAATTTAAAATGTGTTCATTTAATGAGGGATAGGTTATAAAGACTCTTTTTAAAAACCCATTTGTATCTCTGCAACAAAAAAAGAAAAAAAAGCCATTTGTATCTTTTTAAATTTTTAAATTTTTTATTTTTTTTAATTTTTATGATTTTGTTTATATGATAAAAGTGTGAAACGGAAAGTACAAAACAAAAAACAAAAAGTTTGACAAGTCAAAGTATTAATTGTAAAAAAGTACGAAACAAAGACGGATAAAAAACAATGTTGTACTGTAAACAGGAGAGACAAAAAGTATGTTTTGCATTTTTTTTATACTTTCTAGTGGGTCACGAGGGATATTTATAGTAGTACCCATTTTATGAACTTTTAGTTTTACCAAAATTTTAAAACAAAAGCACTCAAATTGTCTATTTCACATTATTGATTTGACTATCTTTTCATAGGACAATCATTGGAATTTGATACAAATGTTATATATATATTAATTTATGAAAATAAGAATGCTACACTCACACCATTTTTATAAAAAGAAATCCACATACACATGGGCCAAGTGACATGTATCAATAGAATTATATTAAATTTTCTTTTTCTTGTTTTCACTCTCAATAATTAAGTTATACATGTGTATATGGATTTCTTTTTGTAAAAATGGTGTGAGTGTAGCATTTCTCTTATGAAAAATGCTACATCTATAAATTATATTTTTATTATTTAAAAAATAACTTTAATTTAAAATGTGTGTATTTAATGAACTTTTTTTTGTAAAAATATTACTTTGGTAAAATATTTTCTAATTTGAAATTTGATTTAATTAAATTAGTTATTCAATGAACTTTTAGCTTCAATAATATGCTAAAATAATAAGAGTATCCACAATAATAAGTTACTCAATAGTGAGTATTGATCTTTTTTTTTTTGAACGGCAAATTGAAATTAATAAAAAAACTAGCAAGAAGCTAGAAAATTACAAGGATATGGATTTAGGACATTTCATCCAGGAAATCCAATCAATATTGTTTTTACATCTATTGAAACACCAAGTAAAAGAGTACGAAACAATATCATCAAAAAGAAGCTCCATACGCGGATGAGAAGATCCAAAAAGCACTTGGTTGCGGAATTTCCAAATCATCCACCACATAACATAAAAGACCCCTTCTAGCATTTCCTTTTGAGCTTTAGAAAACCGAGTAGTTTTGAACCAAGCAATCCATTCTTCGTAACAAGAAAAATATGGAATATCAATTTCCCACCATCGAGCAATTTTAACGCCATAAAAGTCCTAGCTAAATAACAAGAGTAGAAAAGAAGCGGATCAATTGATACTCCAGCAAAACCACAATATGTGCATATAAATAGAATGAATATCAATCCCGACCGAAGTGAACAGGTTAAGTCCCTCGTGGGGAGCTATCCAAACAAACTTACCCAACGCTAAAATATTACCTTTATTGGAACCACTTTCCACCCATCTATGTAACGTCACCAACAAAAGTTAAAAGAATAAGTCATCAATAAAGTGTTTCTAGCCGAGTGAACGAAACACACCAGTAAGATCCAAAAGCCATGCCCATCGATCAATGGGAATGGAGAATAAAGCTATATACTCCTAACAAGTTCAACTAGATGTTTAAAAAGCTGCTCATCTTTCCACCCTCCCGGGTTTCGAACGAAAAGAAGCAGCCAAACAACCATCACTGAGTTTATCTGCAAGCCGTAAAGACCTTTTTTGAGCTCCAACTACGCATATCAACAAGGAAAAAAATCTGCTAAGGGGGACATCATTAATCCAACAATCTAATCTTCCCAAAAGAGAGTGTTTCGCACCGTTTCTCACTTTCTTTTCAAAAGCGCAAGAGAGGTTAATACCTTTGGCGGACGAAAGAATTGATGGCTCCTTTCAAGATACAATTCCAAGGCGGATACACTGGAACCGACCTGTTTGAACAAATAGGAGAACGATTGCCCATATAAAACAGCAATAAGAGATGCAAAGGGATGCATCCTGCGAAGAAACTCCAATCCCACTTAAAAAATAAGGATCTATTAACACAAAGAACTGTGGACACACCTATCCCGTCCTTTTTAGTGAGAGATAGAGATGCTGCGCGCTCCAAAATTTTGTTCCAACTAACATAAATAATTCTTTTCATTATATCGCACCATTAAGAAAAAATTCTGCAAGGAAAACCAAGTCACGAAAAGAACACCCAAAAGGATCTTTAATAAAGCGACATAATGATAAATATGCACTAGACTAACTTTATTAACGTAAGACTTCCACCAAACGGAATAGGTCTTTAAATTTCCATTATTGATAGCTGTTAGAAACCTATACCAATTAATCTCAAACCCAAGCCTTTCTCCTAGAAGGTATACTTCCCAACCATGAACGCGAGCTGTGCCAAGATAAAAGAGAACGAGTGTAAAAAGTAGAACGACCCAATAATGTTAGCTGCCGCAAAAGAACTTCCTCATTAGAGACTCAATGCCATTAGTTACTCACTTAAGAATAGTTGAAGATTGAATGACCCGAAGCCAACAGTAAGCATTTGAGCAAACGAACTATGGTTAAATGATGCTTGCACTATCCCATTTGCCAATGAAGACTATTGCGTCCTCAGCATAGAAAAGAATGAATCTACACGTCAACTGAATTATCAAATCGGATACCCTTAATAAAGTTCAGTCATTTATGAATATTTTAGAAAGAAGATGCAAACTTTCCATAACTAAGATGGAACCAAAAGGAGATAATTGGTCTCCTTTCAGCTTTCAAACCCTTGTGGAACTAAAATTCATCAGCGGTCGTGACCAACCATTAACAAGAATAGATCCGCATAGCAGACGAAAGACATCCTTGAATCATCCTCTCCATTTAATGCCAAAAACCCCAAAGTTTCTTAAAAATATCTAAGAATTCCCATCTCAACTCACAGAATCAAAGCTTTCAAAATCCACTTTATAAAAATCATGCTTTCGATTTTATGAGCTTTGCACCAAGAAATAAGCTCATTTAATAGAAAGGACCGTCAAGAATTTGACGTTTTTGATAGCAAAAGCAGATTGAACATCAATAATAAGCCTCAATATGTACCATCTTTAAGACTGATTAGCCAGAAAAAAAAAAAAAAAAAAAAAAAAAAAAAAAAAAAAAGAAGAAAAAAATAAAAAAAAAAAAAATCTTAGAAACGATCTTGGTAAAAACACCAAGAGACTAATTGAGGCCTGTAATCTTTAACAAACTTCGCATCATGTTTTCTTAGATTAGAGCAGATGAAGGATTAATTACTCCAGAGAGGGAACTTACTTATATGAAAAACTCACGGATCGCATGTAACAAAATCATGCATAAGAATATCCCAAAAAGTACGAATTAAATCAAATGAGAACCGCCGGACGCACTGTCGATAATAGATCCTCGCAATTCCCAAACCTCTTTACATGATCTCATCAAACGTAACATCACACTCCAAGTCATCGCACCGCAGCTCAAATAAATGCTTTATGAACAAATGGCAATCAATATCAATACAATACCAGAAGAACTCTACCAAATCGAAAGGCAAAGTGCATGATAAATACGTTATTAACCTTGCAAAGGTTCGTCAATCGCAATCTCCATCTATGAGAATCACCACGAATAGCAAGATGCGATCTTTCTTATTAATTACCATGAAGAATAGTTGGAATTTTCATCGCCCTTCAATGGCCCACTCACCTTTGCATTCTGATCCCAAGTCTAAAGAGTGACTTTAGTTAAAATTATGACGCGACCTTAAGAGAGAAATCCTTTTCAGAGACTTAACCTCCTATCGTTGCTAAGCCCATAATCGAATAACTTGTCAAGATCAGACAACGCGAGCTTTGATAGAAAAGCAAGTATCATTAGAGCGTTTTATATCATCTTTACACCACTCTTTTATTGAAGCTTTAAGTGCCTGAAGCTTTTTCTTTAAAAGAATAATCTTATTAGAATCATTAGAACTTGAATAGCTCCATGAATCCTTAATGAGTTTATCAAAACCTTTCTTGTGAAACCAAGATTGATAGACACGAAAAGGGGATGGCCCATAATCAGTAACAACTTCGCGCATAATGATGGGTCTGTGATCGGAAAGATGCCTGTCAAGACAAATAGCTGACAGAGAAGGAAATTTCAGAAGTAAACCTTCAGAAATTAAAAACCTATCCAATTTACTCATTTTCTTGGCCGATTTGATAGCCCAAGTAAACGAATATCCTTCAAGGGGAAGATCAATAAGCCCAGCAGTAGAGATGAAGTGATTAAAAGCATTGGCGGCCGTTTCATTAAAAATCGTCCCAAACCTTTCTTGTTTTGATCTAACTTCATTGAAATCGCCTAAAATAATGCATTCTCCATCCCATGTATCAATAATGTGAGTAATATATTCCCAAAGAGATTTCTTCTCAGAGATATCTTGTGGAGCATAAATAGAAACAAACATAACCTTAGTAGCAGTAGAAAGCCAAGTACCACGAACCGCCACAAAATAATCAGAAATGGTGGCATTATCTTTAACAAAGCTATTAGGATCCCACACACATAGAATTCCTCCTGAAAGACCAACAGAAGAACTAAAAGAAAAGTCGAAAAAAGAATTACCCCATAAATCTTTGATAGAAAAAAGATTAATGCTCTCCAACTTTGTTTCTTGAATAGCAACAAAGTTAATCTTATTCTTAGTGTTTAACTCCCGAATCCACTGTTTCTTGGCTGATTGGCCAAGACCTTGAATGTTTAAAGACATAACATTCATTTAAAGACCATGGAATCTCCATGAGAGGCTACAATATCCTCTAAGTTTTTCTTGCATCCGGCCATGTTGTATCCCATAGTTTGTCCGACTTCCACCAAGTTTTCAATAACATCCATAATTGATCCTCCAGTTTTAAGGCTAAAGGATCGGTTAACGCCACTAACATTTTGAGATCCCCCTATATTAGGACTGATATCAGAATGCACAGGCTGATTAACACTAACACCAACATTTACCTCTTGAGTGAAACCAGGAGGGTGAGAAGGATCGCTATCCTGACCCGCCTCCTTATTATCTTGCTTATTAAGAATGTTGTAAATACCAAAAGGATCTTCTGATATCTTATCTTGAGGAGGTTCCTGTTCATTAATAACGTTTTCGATATTCTCATTCATGAAGCTAGACTCTGAAACATGATCATTCGCATCCCCAGTAATTGAATTATTTTTTTCGTCTCCTACAAATTCATCATCAGAAGATGATTCACAAAATTCATCGTCTAGTTCAGGAGACCATGGTTCTAGTTCTCTAATTCGAATCCAATAAACTTTCCCTTTAACAATGATTTTGGTACGATCATTGATAATAGTACTAACCTTGGTAGTCACACAGACTTTTCTGTACGGCAACGAACTATCCTCTACCAAATCGACAGGAGTCAAAGTACCCCAAGGAGACACAATTTTGGAGAGCGCTTTGTTGTTCCAAGCACACATAGGGAGTCCTTCTATAGCAATCCAAACAAGTCTGATATCGCTCACAAAAGAATTATTAGCATTACCAAGTTCATGGAACCAATTCAATACACCAGCATGATTAATCAATTTTTCTTTGGAAGCACAAGATTTGGATTGGATCAGGACCCAGTACCCACCAAGATAAGAGATCTTTATGTCATCAAATCCCTCATCGTTAAGGATGACAGAAAGGTTAGATAGGGCGTTAATATCTTTAATTTTCCCAATAGCAACACAAGAGAGATCATTGGCTGATAAGCAATCATCATCAAGAGCAATAGCAGGTGAGGAATCATGAATCATATTAGAAGATGACAAATTATTAGGCTGGTTCGATTTCAACACAGAAGCAAACGAATTATTCCTGGTTTCTTTATTCCCATTCGTTGGCCTAACATTAGGCTCCTTGAACCCACCTAAATGTCTATCATCACTCTTCGAATTACGAATGTTCCTGCCATTCAAAGGTGGCCTGCCAAATCGTGCCTTATTTGCCTGTAACTTATAACGACCAACCCATACCGTACATAAATTACCCACCAATCTTTCCACATTAGAAACATTGATAAATTTGACAAATCCAAATCTTTTACCTTCCTTTGATCTCTTCAGTGGAATGAAAGAATCAACAACATGTCCATACTTATTACAAGCATGAAACAGATCCTTGGCCGAAAATGTCTCTGGAAGATTAGACACGTAAATCGAAATCGAGATCTTAGCCACGTCGTCTTCATAAGATCTATAACCATGTTTCTTCCTCGAAACTACATGCCAATCATCGATACCCATGATAAACAGATGAGATGAGTTCTTTGGATTGAAGGGAGATCTTGTTTAATGGAGGCGAGGAGAAAAGGAAACGGAAATGGAGTCAATTTGGGGTTGATTTAAAAAGAGATTAGATTGAAGGGAAAACAAACAGATCTAAACCTTAAATCCCAAGATGAGAAGATCGCCTAACACGCTCGATATGGGCTTAATCAATGAATGATTGATCCCAATTTCAGGGGTTATAACGAATTCAAACACTAAGGATAAAAGGAGATTGATAATGAAAAATAGAGATGGTGGCTAGGGTTTCTAAGAGAGAGAAAGACACGGTGGCTAGGGTTTCTAAGGGTTTCAGGGGTTATAACGAATTTATTGATATGAAATAATCATAAAAGTCGCTTAAAGTTTATGTTTAATGGGCAAAAGTTTTTAGTTTTGTGATCGAGCATGGCTGATAAATTTATTTTTTCGATTAGCCATTGTATTGTTTATCAGATTAAAAGATTTTTAACTAAATGGTTAAAAACAATTAGTTATCAAATCGTGAGGTAATAATGTAATATGATCACGAGTTGAAGCTCTATATCAAATAGATCTTTGATGTGGTGAAAATTGATAACGATTTTAAGGGTCATTTTGTTGGTTTACGTGTGAATAGTATAACGTAAACTTATTAGCGACTATTTACAAGAAAATTAGGTCACATACAATATCAAAAGACTCACGAATTTTATACACATATGTTAGAAAATACTGATATCATAATAAATAAATATATGCTGGAAATATATGAGCCTACGGGTCCCAAACTCTTATACAAAAAGGTACCATGCATATAATTATATTGTATTTACGTTATATATAACCCACGTTTAACGAGATCAACTAAAGGGCTACCAATTAACTAATTTAGGCTTACTGTTATTGGACTAGACCAAAACACCATGGAAGCCCATTATTGGGTCCATAGGGCGGGCCAAGGGAAACAGAAAAAAGAGGGGAAAAGTCTCGGAGGCTAAGTTTAACTCAGCCATGTTTATTATAAAAAGAGATAAGCATTCCAGAATAAACAAATCTCTAGATATTTTTTCCTCCCTTATCCTCTCTTGTAAGCCACAGCCTAACAAGGAGAATATCTAAGGTTTTCGTTTTTGATCTCCAAGTCTTCTTTCATTGTAGATCAAGACTTGCTTAGTTATTGGATTAGCATGCATGTGGTATACAAGGACGTGTAGTTTGTGGAATCATATAGGTGGCCTACTTTGGTTACTTAGGATTCTCGTGTAAGACTTATTGGGTTAAAGAAGAAGGTCATCTCCATTCAACCGTGTAGTTCACCCTACTAAAGTATACATTTATATGTTATTCTTGATTAAGATTTCTACATATAATATAATTGATGATAAATCATCTACCTATCACATCTATTATTACTAGTATAGACCATTTCGTGTTTAACGGTTTTAATTATATGTTATGTAACACTAACACAAAATTCTCTCGTTAGTTGACAGCAAACTATCAGTGTATTCACACACTTATTTTCTAAGCTAGTCTTTTAATGACATATTAACTAATACCACTACAAGAATAAGTAGCACGGGCGATGAAGGTTTTGGTGAAAACAAGATGTCCTCGCCAAAAATCAATAAACGACAAAAAATCTCACTTTTGGACTGACTTTGTTAAAAAGGTAATAAAATTTAACCTAACGCATTGACGAGGGCATGTTCTTTCCAAAAAGGTTGACTATTATTCAATTTGTTTTTTTAGAACAGCAAATTCTTCACACCTATACCACCTATCTAACAATATATCTCTGAAATGTCTTCAGCGAAGCTTAAACCCACAAACTTTAGGTTGATGGGAACATATATACCACTATACTAAAGACCTAAAAAAAGTTATTGGATTTGTTTTACCATTTTCTATACTATATTCATTTCCTTATCATAAAAGTCGTAACAAAGAAAATTAAAACCGAATTTTACCTTTAATGATCATGAGAAAGACAAGAAGCGTTGAGACAATCAAATGCATTTTCATGTTTGATTTGTTTGTACGTTGTGGATGTTGAGATTTTATAACTAGTAAACCACTTTACTAAGAGTACGCAGCAAGATTAGATCTGTTTGACATAAAGATTAAACACACACATGGGTCCCTCTATGGCCACTTACGAATTATAAAGCGAAAATAATTAGGAAACTACTAGTAATAGGCCTCCACCTATAATATTGGATCCCTCTAACATAACCATAAAGGTTTACAGCAATCTTGACACCTTCAGCACACACATATATTCTTCTGACAACATGTCATACTTACTCTCAGCCGAGTCTTAATCGTGGGGTCCGTTCCCCACGGTAAGGCCCAACGTTTTGTTTCCATTGTGCCAGGGAAATCGTTCTCGGTTACTTGGTTTAGTACAAGATTCAACCCATTGACGACTTGTTGGCCCAATCCAACAAGCATCTCGGATCCATCCTATACTCCGTTACACTTTTTGTACTAACATAGTCGGTTAAAAAATAAACTCATACAGAATTTCTACATTCTCTCCAAAACTTTTTCCTCTCTCTAGAAATCTAACCACATGCAACTTTCTCTGGTGAACGGAAGACACACTTATGTACAACTTAAAACATGTCTCAAGCACCATAATCTCTCGATCTAGCCCTTTTAGTTGTTGCTTTCTTTCTTCTCCAATGGTGTATCAAGAAATCGTGTAAGTTACTCTTCGGTCTTCTTTTTACTTTGACATATTTTGGATTTAGGTTTTTCCCTATTTGATTTAAATCTGATTATTTTATATGAGATGTCGAAGTGAATGGAACGAAGAAGATGATACAAACGAGGTAACATTTATGTTTACAACTTTTTCAGGAGCAAAATAATATCCATAGGTTTTTGTTTCTTATACTTGATAAAATTGAGAGCCAAGAAGATCTGGAGCATAAAATATATCGGTTTATGTCACTCATGTTCAGGTGACTATAACTATGGTTCTAAAAGGCGCGCTATGGCGCTGCAAAGGCCTCGCAAAGGTGCGAGGTGTGACCTCCACGCTACGCAATAGACCAAGGCTTAGGCTTAAGGCTTGACGTGAGATGAGGAGTGAAAAAACGTGATAAGACGCGATAAAACGTTATGCGTTGAGGCTTTTTTTAATTCAATTTCGATAAAAATCATATTTTTATATAGAAATGAAAAAGATTACATGCAAAGATAGTTTCTTGACTTTATTCCTTATGTATGACACTTTTTGTAAACTCAATATATTTGTAAAATGATATAAATATATAAATTTATAAATATTTTCATATTTTGTGCCGTTTTAAGTCACGTCTTAAAAACGCTATGACTCGCAAAGGCGTGAGGCTTGGCCATGCCGCCACGCCACGCTGCCACGTCACGCCTCACGCTATTTATAACTTTGACTATAACTCATTGAAAGACTTCAAAGTACTAATACAAAAGGTTCTTTTGTTAAAACTATTTACAGCTCCTCAAACTCTTGTCTTGACCAGACTTTTTTATATAACAGCCCACATTTTTACAAGCATTACAAGACATCCCTGTAGCTTGCACCAATAGGTTTTTATTTTAACCATTTTTTTTCTTATGCTTTAAGTTTCACCTTTGTTAATTGTGTTTACTTTTTTTCTTTGGTTTAGCCGTGATTGTCATTTTTAGTGCTCGAGTATCTTGAAGAAAGGAAGTTTTAAACTAATCACTTTCAAACTTCCTTATCTGTTTATAAGTTATGTTTTCTAAAGATCTATCCTCAAAAGCTAACGTTTGGATTTTAATGTAGTTGCTAACCGAATGTGCATTTATATAACATATTTTAATGTTCACTATACAATTTTCATTTATTCAAAAACAAAATTGAACATAGATGCTCAAAGGAAGCACATATGATTAACATACCTGAAGTTACCAGAAAATTGTTTCATGTATCTTAGTCAACAAAGCCTATACTAACACAAGTAGGTGAACTAGTAAAGGGGAAGGTGGACAAAGTCAGAAGAATATATATTTAGAGAATAGACTTGTAGAAGATGCTCTTAAAGTGTACGCATAACATTATTGACGTCTTTTTATAACCTATAGCTCAGCTTTTTTGGAGAAAAAGTGAAATACTATTGACGACTTTTACTATTTAAAGAAAAGGTGATAGAAGGATTAGGTTGGTATATCTAAATGTGTCTTGTTAATGTGACAATATGGAACAAGGATGGTGTGTTGTCAAAAATGCCTAACAATTCATATATCTCGAAATATTTCTTTAACATTAGTTTCTTTAATTCTCGATCAAAACTTGGAACAATTCTTTAACAAAAGACAAACCCAAATTGTAAAATTCAGTTGGATCGATCTAAACTAAAGGCTCAATGTTTTTTTTTCTTTTTAACTTTGTTAATAAATATATGTATAGAATAGAAATTGAACACACGTATTGAGTTTAAAATTGAACAAATGCACCTTTAGTCTCCAAAGTCAAACTGATAGAGTGAGTTTATAGAGTATGGCTCAAATTGATAATAGAGTTTTATTTCAAACCTGATATTTTTAGATTTGGAGATCAAAGATGAATTAGTACCCACTGTAGTTTCTATTATTTGTGAGTTATTAACTATATAATATAAGTAGTCAATATTACAATATTACTACTTTACATTTAAATATCCGGATATATGAAAAGAAGAAAATTTGTATCAATCATACTACTACTTTAGGGAGTGGTAGCACTCACTCACCATTCACCTCATGAATTAACAACCATTTAGATACCTGATAGTCCGATACTACTACTTTAAGTTTTGTCATGATAGTGAAGAAATGAACCCTAGATGCTATCCAGATGACTAGGGGTGTTATCGGGTCGGGTTGAGTCGGGTTTTGATTTTTAAAAACTCACCCGCAACCCGACCCGATAAGGAATCGAGTTATCGGATTCGGGTGGTAGGTCTTATCGGGTCGGGTGATTCGGGTTATCGGGTTATACTACACACGAGAAAATGATAGTCGAAAATAAAAAATGGCTTGCACTGTTATATGATATCGATTAAACAAAAATGATAGCTGAAAGTCATAAAGCTTTATTTATAAAAAAAGTACGTAATACGCTATTATAAAAAAATGGCTTGCATTGTTGTATTTCTCTTTGCCCATTTCTTCTACATTAGCACTACTCGAAAGTCTTCTGTATTCCTATTTGGAAACAAAGCAAATGCCAAAAGCCTACGCATAAAACTACAATAACACAATGTAACACACATAATCATACAAACAAATCTGAAATGGAGTTCTAAACATACTGCAACCCCAAAACAAAATCAGACAATGGAAAATATTACAAATATGAAGACAGCAAATTTCGGACACATTTGTGTTTCACTTGTATTCGAATGGGTTGACTCTCATATAGGTTGAGCTACCGTGAGGTCGCTTCGTCCGAGGAGGTTTTGCCATATGTACCATATGTTTCGTCTGAAGGGATTTTGCCCTTTCTTCTACTTTCTCTTTTTTTTATGCGGCTTGGTGTTTGTGTAGTTTGCCCTGACTTACCCTGAGCTATCTGTGGGATTTATTTTGTCCGGAAGGGTTGTGCCCTTCCATACCATTTTTACCCTGTGACTTGGTTGTCTGTGGGGTTTATTTTGTCCGGAGGGGCTGTGCCCTTCCTTATCATTTTTACCCTGTGACTTAGTTGTCTGTGGGATTTATTTCGTCCGGAGGGGCTGTGCCCTTCCTTATCATTTTTACCCTGTGACTTAGTTGTCTGTGGGATTTATTTCGTCCGGAGGGGCTGTGCCCTTCCTTATCATTGTCACCCTGTGACTTAGTTGTCTATGGGATTTTATTTCGTCCGGAGGGGCTAGGTCCTTTGCAATGGTTTATCAGTCCCTGTGACTTAGTAGTCTGGGGGTTTACCATATATGGAGGGGCTAGGCCCTTCGGAATGGTTTAATAGTCCTTGTGACTTAGTTGTCTGTGGGTTTACCCTATCCGGAGGGGCTAGGCCCTTCGGAATGGTTTATTAGTCCCTGTGACTTAGTTGTCTGTGGGTTTTCCATATCCGGAGAGGCTAGGCCCTTCGAGATGGTTTAATAGTCCCTGTGACTTAGTTGTCTGTGGGTTTTCCATATCCGGAGGTTATAACAATCATTCATCGGAAAATTGCTCTCCCCATTGAAATTTGGAGTACGAGCTATCACATTCATTAGTCAAATATAACGTGTAGAGGTACAGAACTCATAAAATAATAAAACCTACAAATAGCATTTGCGTAAGTTGATCGCGTGCCAAGTTCGAGGGACTTATCTGTCCTCCCATTGTTCAACTTGTAAGATCCTTTCTCAGAACTCTTCTGATAACTCGAATGGGCCCTTCCACTTGGTCCCAGCTTTCCTTGATCCTCCACCTACTTTGCCTTCATTCCTTCGATACACAAACTCTCCTGGCCTAAATCCCGCTGGGCGTACTTTCTTGTTTTTGACTTGTATCTGGCTTCCCGTATGGCGGCTGCCTCCCTTCGTTCCTGTAGTAAGTCTAGATTCAAACGTCGTTCTTCGTAGTTTAAGCTCTCCCTGATCCTCAACTTCGTAGGACGCATGCCCCATTTCTGCCGGAATGACCGTTCACTCCCATAGACAATACTGGAAGGAGTCTCGCCATTGCTTTGCTTGATTTAAGTGCGGTGGGCCCATAATACATTCGGCAATTCGTCTACCCATTCCTCCTTCCCTTCCTAAACCTGGTTTGATTCCTTCTATAGGCTTTCGGTTTTGCCCTTTCGACTAACCGTTAGCCTGGGATGAGCTACGCTGTATTCATGCTGTTGAACTCAAACCTTTTACACCAACTATTGAAGAGG
This sequence comes from Tanacetum coccineum, assembly GCA_026074375.1. NCBI lineage: Eukaryota > Viridiplantae > Streptophyta > Magnoliopsida > Asterales > Asteraceae > Tanacetum > Tanacetum coccineum. The sequence continues at coordinate 13,363 of BQNB010056579.1, read as the reverse complement.
TTCGCTTACCAAGTTGTGTCCCATTGTCCGTGACGAGATTCTTGGGAGACCATATCTTAAAAAAATTTTGTCCATCACGAAAGGATTATCTCCTTGGCCCGTATATCTTTGACCAGCGCTTTGACATCTACCCACTTGTGACGTAATCCAAAGGCCACAACTACGAACTAGCTCCTCCTTTGCCGGAGTTAACGGACGCAAGTATGTCCATTCCCCAACTGATATAGAAAGGCCACGGGGCCATGATGGAAGTCATGAATGTTTTCGGAAGTCTTGGTATCGGGGAGTGAATCTGACATGAGTCACACTTATCTACCTCTGTTTTCGCGTCTGCATGCATGGTGGGCCAATAATAACCTTGTCTCATTGCCTTCCTTACTACCGCTCTAGGACCCACATGCATTCCGCAAGATCCCATGTGAATTTCCCGAATGACATAATTTGCCTGAAGAGGTCCTACACATCGCAACATAGGAATCAAATACCCCTTTTTGAATAGGACTCCTGACTCCATTGTATATTGGCCTATCTTGGCACGCAGAGCTCGTGCCTCATTGTTATCTGATGGTACTATGCCTTCCTCCAAGTATTTGATGATGGAAGTCATCCAGTTATCACCCTCCTCTTCTACTATAGTCTGTACTTCTTGGACCTCCGTTGACCGTTCATTCAGGACCTCGACCAATATCTCTTTGGTAAGGTTGTGGAACGACACGGAAGCTAGCTTGCTCAATACATCGGCCTCTGATTATTTCTTCTTGTATGGTTTTTCAATGGAGAAGGGTCTAAATTTCGAGATATACTTTCTAAGCTTGGCTAGGTATTTGATCATTGAACCGTTGCTGAGCTTCCCAAATAAACATCCCATTAATCTGACTGGCCACGAGCTTGGAATCTACCTTAACCTCTATCCGTAGGACATTCATCATTCGCGCTATACGTAGCCCTGCTAGGAGAGCCTCATATTCTGCCTCGTTATTTGTGCTGGCAAATGTTAACCGGAAGGCATAAGCATATTCCACTCCACTAGGTCCAGTTAAAATAAGACCGGCTCCTGAGCCTTTTGAACTGGCCGCCCCATCAGTGTAAAGGGCCCATGCCTCTGAGTCGTCTATCCCCGGAGAGACCTCCGGACTCTGAAAATATTCATCTTCCCTTTCTCCATCTGGGGCGTCAAAAAGGAAATCTGCTAGGACTTGACCCTTTACTGCATTCCGCGGTATGAAGGAGATTTTGTATGTTCCTATCTCTACTGCATATTTTGCTAGCTTCCCCGAAGCTTCTGTCCTACTGAGTATGTTTTTGATTGGTTGATCCGTGATGACCTTTACCGGATGAGCTTCAAAATATCTCCTTAGCCTTCTTGTCATGTTAATCAATGAAAGAGCTAGTTTTTCCAACAAAGAGTAGTTCCTCTCTGCCTCGTTTAGTGTTCTGCTCATATATTGTACTGGACATTGCCTTCCATTCCGGTCTGTCAAGAGTACTGCGGAGACCGCCTCCCTAGATACCGCTAGGTATGCGTATAACGTCTCTTCTGGGAAAGGTGGTGTCAGCGATGGAAGCGACATGATCAGTCTCTTCATCTGCTGAAAGCTACCTCCGCCGCCGTGCCCATCGGTATCGTGCTCGTTCCCTTCGTTATATTTTTCAGTGTGTTGAAGAAAGGGAGGGCCCTTTCGGCTGATTTGGCCAAGAAACGATTTAAAGAAGCTAGTTTCCCGCTGAGGCTTTGCATCTCTTTCAATGTTTTAGGAGATTGAAAGTCTGATATAGCTTTCGTCTTCTTAGGATTTGCTCGGATTCCCTCCGAAGTGACCATGTACCCCAGGAATTTGCCTTCCTCTACTCCGAACGAACATTTTTTGGGATTTAGCTTCATGTTTATTGTCTTCAAACCTTCAAATGTCTCTGCTATATCGGCCAGGAGACTTGTCTCTTCTTTACTTTTGATTACCATATCATCTAGCGTATGACCTCCAGGTTTTCTCTATCTGGCTTTGATGGTCGATCTACTTTGATAGTTGGCCCCTGCGTTCTTTAGACCGAACAAGCATCTTCGTAAACAATACGTTCCCTGCTCCTGTAGAAAGCTTGTTTTTACTTCAGCCTCTTTTTCCATTTGGATTTGAAGATACCCTTTGTACCATCAAGAAACACTTGTACTTGAAAACCAAAACCGCCTCGACTTTTGCAGTCTATGTTTATGCAAAGGATAATAATCCTTTGTCATGCTTGATTTCAGGTTTATGAAGTCGATGCACATTCCTCCAAGATCCGTCACCTCTTGACCTAAAACCTGGTTTGTAGATATATGTCGGTTATTTGACCGAACGGACTATCCCTGCTATGATCCATTCGGTTACTTCCTTGGAAAACTGCCCTGCACTTTTTTCGGGGGAGAAGGTTCTTCTCTTTTGACATACTGGATCGAGGGAAGGGTTTACATTGAGAGCATGCTCTATGATCTTCCGAGGGACTCCAGTCATGTCGGCAGGTTCCCAAGCGAACACCTCCATGCTGCCCTTCAAAAGTGTTTTCAGTTGATCCTTACAGTCCCTGGAGAGTCTTCCTCCAATGGTGACCATCTGGTTTGGAAAGCTTGGGTTGAAAATTATCTGCTCGGTAGCATCCGCACCTTCTTATTCTTGGGGCGTTTCTTCCTTTACCATATGTTTCTCTTCTCTGAGTCGGCATTCAGCAATTATGGTTGTTCGAGCGATCAAGGTAGCTATTCCTTTTGGAGTTGGAAATTTAATCATTGAATGAATAGTTGATGGGATAGCATGCAATATCTTCAGGCCTGGTCTCCCAAGTATTACATTGTAAGGAGATGGTGCACGGATGACTATGAATTTCATTGATGTCCTCCGGCTCAACCCTTCATTCCCGAAACATACTTCCAGGTCAATTTTCCCTAAAGGTTTCGCTACCTCCCCTGCAAAACCCACCAAATCCGTTCTAGTTTCCCTGAGTCTAGCCTTCACTTTCTCCGAAAGGTTCTCGAAGCAATGTTCGAACATGACTTCCACCGATGACCCTTCGTCCACATAGACCCGCCTTACGAGATATCCTTCAACCTCTGCTTCTATTATCAGTGGTTCGTCCGACGCATCATCCGTCATAATTGGCGGGAAAGAGATAGGGGTGTTCATCCAAGACTCCGTTGCTTCGCGGTCTTTTCGTTTCTTCTTTTTAGAAGAGTGAACGTTGACCATGTTAATTACCTTCTGCACCGGAGGGTTTCTATTTTGTCTCCTTTCCACCCTCTGCCTTAGATCTTTCATCAAATGATTAAGCTTTCCTGATTCTAAGGCGATTTCTAGTTGCTTTCTCAGCTGGATACAGTCATTTGTGTGATGACCCTTGTCCTGGTGATAATCACAGTATTTATCCGGGTCACCCGTCCTCAACGGATTAGCCACAGGTCTTGGTGGTGGTAGTTGCAGTTGCGTTTCCGTTGCCAGTATTTCTTTAGGGCACTTCGTCAAGGAATCTAATGAAAGTACCGGTACGGGTCTGTTTGTTCGCTCCCTTTGGTGGTACGGGGCTCCGTAATCTCTGTGTCTTCCCGTATTGAAGTTGTCTCTGCCCTTGTAAGAATTCCTATAGTCGCCCTTCCGGAAATCTTTTCCCGAGCTGTTCCGACCGTCTCGGTCGTCTCTTCTGGCAGCTGGAAAAGTCAGTCGTTGATGGACGTCTCGCGACCCTGCCGGAAAAGATAATCGACGATGAATGTCTCGTGATTCTCCTAGCGGTAATTCCGCAAGGGCGTATGCCTCCTCGGCCCTTACGAACTCATCTAAACGTTTCATCATTTCATCGACTGTCTTGGGCACGCTACTAGCAAAACGCTTGGCTAATTCGGGGGACTTAACAGAATCCATGAATGATGAAATCTTCATAACTTCCGGAACACCCATGATGAATCCTGTCTCTACGGTCCATCTTTCCTTGAATGCCGTTAAGGTTTCATTAGCTTTCCTCACTATCTTGGTGATTTCGTGAGGTTCTTTGTAACACGCTTTCCTGGTTGAATATCTAGTGGTGAAAGCCTCTCTCAGCCTCCACCATTCGTCTATGCTATTGGGAGGAAGGCTCTCGAACCACCCCCTGGCTGACCCGTCCAGCGTTTGCTGAAACATTCGGCACCATACTGGCATGGGCCATTCCCCCGAGTTCGCTGCCCCCACAAAACGATTCAAATGGTCTGCCGGGTCAGTGGACCCGTCGTACAATGCGATGTTGGTTGGCATGCTATACTCTGGACCGGAGAACTCGATTATTCTTCGCGTAAAGGGCGTCTTTAATGTTTCTTTGAAAGGTTTACTTAAATCGTCGTCATCAACCTCCCTTCCCTTCACAATGCGGTCCTCTTTGGGGTCTTGGTCCTCCATCTCGAAGTTCAGCCGTATCGGGTTAGCTTTGTTTCGCTTGTTGTGCTCTTTGATTATAGACTTCATGGCGGATATGTGCCCTTCAATTTGTTCTTTCGTTAGAGGGGGAGTTCCTTCTCGGTCGTCTTGACCCTCCGGATCTCCGCCTCTTGTGGGACTAGTCATTCTTGGTAGATAAGATCAGGGTCCCACGGATGGCGCCAATTTGTTTAAGTAATTTACCGTTCTAGAGGAAATAGGAGTGTTCCCACGCTCTAGTCAGTAAATCCACCTAAGTATCCTTGAAAGAAAGAGAAAACCCGTTAGCTCGCACCGGGTGGTTAACCAGAGACCAAGCTCGGTGCGAGATAGTAAGTACTATTCGTAAGAGCCGAAGGTCTGTAAGTTAAGCCGAAGGGGCTCATCAGTAATAAATGTATATGTGGTGTAAATTAATGCTGTATGTGTAAGTAATAAAAGCTTGGGTAATTAATTACTTAAGTATGTTTGGAAGTCACTGTTCTTGAACCCTTGGGAATGAAAGAGACGACCTAGCGCCTAGCCCTTTGCCCTGATATCGTACACCTTGGACATCGTTCCTTAATTCCCGGGATAGCTATGTTGCGTAAGTGCTTTGCTATTTGTCCAATAGTTGAAGAGGGTCCTTCTTATCGAGTCTAACGATGTCTTTTTATTCGGGTAGATGTAGTATGCCCGTCCGGACCCTGTATGGCCCTTTCGAAATGGGACCACCCGTCCGGATTATACTCGGACAAAAACGAATTTATCCCGCTAGAACGTTATGGCCTGTTCGACTCATGTGAGTTGATCCGAGCTGCGTGATTCGCTGGTTTGTGTATCCCATTCGGGACTACTCCCTTAACAATTAATGATGATAGTTTGTGCTAGTCTCACGTAGATTTTAAACATGCTAGACTTGAATCGTTAGTAAATGAAATCTTGTGCTAATCTCAAGTAGATTTTAAATATGACGAGTTGGAATTTATATAGGCTAAGTGTTTGCGAATTTCTTTTGCAAAGAATAAGGAATGATAGTGTTATTTATAAGTCATGACATTAAACGTAGAATAGTTGGTTTTCTTTTAAGATCATAAGTGTTAATTGTGGCTTTTTCTCCCGTTAGCTTGTTTCACCTCTATATAAATGTTTAATAAATAGAGTTGTATGGTTTTTTGGTTAATAATTAGTTAATAGAAGTTTTCTTTAGTTCCTTTGTGATTAGGATGAGTACACATCAGGAATACTTAATTTGGCATATTATATGTATCACATTAGCAAATATTTTGCTTATTCCTTAAAGAGCTTTAGGGTATATAGGATAAGTAAAATTCAATAATAATCCGAGACTGATAAAATTTTGCTACATCTTACCGGCTCACAACCGATGTTACAGCCTTCTAAAAGGTCGAGGAAGTTACCAAGGTCGAAATATGTTCGCTACATCTTGTCGGAGGCGTGGCTGATGTTGTAGCCTTCTAAAGGACTAAGGTATTATAATGTTGCTTAATTTTTTGTCTTATTTTGTGCCTTAAAGAGCCTAAGGGTATATGGTGCAAATAAGATTGGTCTATTCATGCCTTAAAGAGCCTTAAGGTATATGACATGAATGGTGCCTTGCTTAAGTAGCCTAATAAAAGCCAAATTTTGGTTGCCTCGATGTGGACTTTATTCTTGATGACATTTGATCTTTTGAAAAGGGCTAGGAGCTAATTATTGCGTTCTTAACCGTTACACTTTATTTTTGGAATTAATAAGTATCGAAACAAAAGTCTTAAACAGCCTTCGGGTATATGACTTAAGTAAAATCTTAAGATACAAAAGTAGGATTTGTGGGAGGAAAAGTAAGTACACAATTAGTATTATGAGTAGTGTTAGTGTCATGACTTGTAATTAACAATGATCTTGTATTTAAGCTTAGCATGTGAAAAGTAAAAAATCAGGGAATGATGAGGTTATCTTTTAGACACTTAATTGTGCTTTTTATTCTATGATCGTAAAAGTTACCAATGAGGTAATGAAAACAATACATTGTGTCAACATAAGAATAAGTTGTAGTTAGGAAGTTATTATCAAGAAAAATCATAAAAAGAGAAAAATCTTTGAAAATGGGAAAATTGGGTGTTTTATAACTTGTGATCTCTTAACTTTCTCAGCAAAAATCTTTGCTACTTTTCAAAGGTTTAGTTTGAGGAATTTTGGAGGTATTTGGTTATAAGGCATGTGATATTGCGTGAGGACACACAATCGTTTAGTTTGGGGAATTTTGATAAGTATAAAATACACATATCCGTTTATGCCTAAAATAACCAAATTAAACCCAAAACAGACCAAAAATGGCAAAAATATGCTTGTATTTGTGTTTTGTGTGTGCATGTACAGATAAGTCAAAAATCACATGAAAATAGTCAAAAATGGGCAAGCACGAACACGAGAACAAAAGAGTGCACAAAATCCGAAAGCAAAGCCAAGAAAAAATCAAGCCCTTAGTCAAACAGTGGTCAAAATGGTCAACCAAAGTCAACAAGGTCTAAAAATATTCCATTTTCACCCTTAACTCTCACAAAGTCCAAAAATGTCCCCTCCTCCCTTATTGGGCCCAGGAAAGCTTAATGGGCCTCTATAAACCTAGGAAACCAAATCCGAATCCCAAAAGCCCAATTCATAAGCCTATTTCTAGCCCATGACCTTTTATAACAACCACAAGGACCAAACTTGCAATTCTCGAAAGTTATTTATAACTAGAAAAAGGGAGAAAGAAGACAAGGACCCATTTTTACTATTCATCGTCACTAACATTTTACCAACCAAGGTAAAACAAGGGGTTTTCTCAAATTAAAGGGTTAGATGGTCAATTCATGAGCTCGTTAACACTAAGGAAGGGTCAAATTAGTCTAATCAAGGGGTTACTTATTCTCACTCAAGCTCACCTTACACGTCAACAATGGTGAAAGCACAAAGAGAGATGGGATTTGTATTGTTTTCTCTTAGAAAAGAAGCACAATGAGTCTCAACATGGATTTCCACGTTGGCAATCCGTGTGAGCTCACAAGTGATCCAACGGATATAATCAAGCCTCCAATGATTGGTGAAATAAAGGGTGATGATTGGATAAGTTTCTAACAGAATTAAGAGCCTAGAAGGTTCTTTGCTAGCTATAAAAAGCCTCATCTCACACACGCAAATCGGACCTTCTTTTACCTAGTTTTTTACACGTAGCTTTTTAGGATAATTTTTAGCTTAATTTACTTTTAATCTTGTAATTTCCTTTTAATAGTAATGTAATCAGTTTTTATTAATGAAAGTCAGTTTTTATTTGTCATAAGCTCTTATTTTTATTCTCAAATATTAGTAACTTTCTAAATAAGCTCTAGTGTTTGTTTACTGTACTCATAAGCTCTCAAAAGCTCTCACAAGTCTCTAAGCTTGTGATAGAGCTCATATTGTTCATCTAATCTATCTAAACTCTAAAATCAGTTTAATACCTTGGAAATTTTGACTTAAAAGCTTATGGAAGGGGATCTTAACTTGGAAGAGATCCCAAGGACTTTTACCCTAGCTTATTAATAAGCTAGGGAGCTTATAGCCGCTCTTATATGAGACCTCTTGTTTAGCTAGATGAGTTTGTAAGTTTCTCTTTAATTTCCTTTTATTCTAGCTTTAAATAGTGATCTCATTGCTTTCTATATTTAGATCTGCTTATTTGCTTATTCTCTTTGCTTATTAGTGCTTAATTGCGTTTTATTTAGCTTAATAATCATAGTTGTTTGTTTGTTTTTAACTTTCTTAGTTTGAATCATAGATTTTCATATTATTGTCTCAAAAACCTCTAAAAAACCAAAAATATAGTAAAATAGCTTAAGTCTTAGATTATTACTTATTTAGTTGTTAATTCATGCTTATTAAAGTTGATTTAATCTATTAATTACCTGGTATTTAGCATTTGTTAAATAGATTTCAAATTTAGTAGCTTAATCAACTCTGTCAAACAGCAAAAAGGGGTGTTTGGTTTAAGCATGTTTGACCTCTAAAAGTTAATATTTCTTATGCAATTTGTTTTAGTTAGTTGAGTTTTCATTTAAAATCAGTAGTTTAAGAGTTTTTAGAGGTTAGGTTGCTAAATTTCAAATGTTTTGGCTTATAATCTTTGTTCTAGCACCAGGGGAAAGTTTTTTTTAATTTCACTTGTGAAATTTTGATCTAAGCTCTCCAAGGGATTGATCTTGCTTGCATTTAGTTTATACACTCTATTGGAGTGTATTTAAGTGCATGATTTCCCTTAAGGAAACCTGCACTTTTGGTTTTCACCTGTGCAAAAGTGCAACAGTACTAACTAGAAGTTAGTACTGTCACCTTTAGCCTAGTTGTTAGTTTAGTATAAGTAGGATTTAGGCTCTTAAATTCAGGTAGAACTAAGTTTAGGTATAACTTAATATAGATTAGGTCTTAAATTTCACTTTCTAGCTTATTAGCATTATTTATTGTTGCTGTTAAAAGTCTTTCAAAAAGATAAAAAGCCAAAAACAGTACTTAGGAACTTTAGGCTTTTTATTTGTTAATTTAGCTTATGATTGTAGATTTTATAGCTTAAATAGAGATATATTAAGTAGTTTAATAAGTCCTCAAAGTTTTAGAGTCTAGTTTAGCTTTTTAAGGATTTTAGCTTATTAGGATTTTGCACCCTTTAGTGTCCTTGCTAAGTTTAGCATTATCTTTATCATTTTAAGTTGCTTTAAGTTGTTTCCAGTTCTAATTTCTTTTCATTTTTAGATTAAGCCACTTATAAGCTTCTTAGAACAATTTTTCTTTTTAGATTTGAGCTTAATTTGAGCTTGTTACAAGCTGTTAAGTGAAATTAAGCCCAAAAGCCAACTCACTGTGAACAGCTTATTCAAAAGCTATTTAAGAGCTTATTTTTCACTTTCAGTCAAAAAGCTTAATTTTAAAGTTGTTTAGAATCACGTTTTTAATAAGTTCCAATTTTTAGTTTTTTATAAAAGTCAAAAAAAAGAAAAAATAGCAAAAAGGGGTTACCACCACACTCGAACCCGTGACCTCCCATACACAACACCAATGCCCTAACCAGTTTGCTACATTAGCTCATCCATTAGCATAATACACCATCAAATACTAGTATACATTTTCATTTCCTTTTTCTATAAAAAGCCGTAGCATAATAAGCACAATTTAAGGCTTATTCGTTAAGAAATTTAACTTTTCTTGTTTTTCTTACATTCCTGTTAGCATCTAAGACTTTTCCTAATATTTTTAGATTTTTCCAGTTATTATTTTATTTTTAATCATTTTTCTAAAGTCAAAATCTTTATAAAATCAATAAAAAATAGAAAAAGTTTTTATAAAAATACAAAAAATAGCTTTTAGTTTTATAAAAAATATCTTTAGGTTTACATCCAGTAAAATCATTTTTACACTTTTTAGATCTTAAATTTCATTTTTGAGTTTTTGTTTTAAATTTTAAAAATAGAATTTTAATTTTTAAAATAGTTAAAAATAGTTTTCTTTGCTTTTATAATATTTTAGACTTTTCTAAGCTTAAAAATTATTTTTGCCAATTTTTAGGACTTAATTTGCTATTTTCTAGGATTTAATTAGATTTAAATAGTTTTTAATTCATATTATATTCAAAAATAATGAAAAAAAAATGTTTTTCTTTTTCTTAAAATTTTCTTTTGTCCTATCTTATGTTTAGAATTTTAGTTTACATTTTTAGGGGTTAAAATTAGTCTACTTGCTTAATAGTTGCGGTTTTACTTGTTTTCCGTATTTGATTAATTATCCATTTTAATTGTTGCTTTAGATTATCAAATTATCCATTTGCTTATTCAAATCATAATCCGGACTTAAACGAGGATTCAATTTCACTAGTCGTTGGGGATAACGACCCGGGTGATCATATTTACCCGGTTTAATATACGTATTATATATTATATTATATATATTTTTGAGAGTAAATTTTATCAAGGGTAACTTGGTAATTTTCTTAATTACTCTTTTAAAAGTATTATATTTTTTATATATTTTACATGTGTTAAAACTGCAATCAGTAGCGCTCCCTAGTTTGACGGATTGAATTAACGAATGTTATATCATGTTGAAAACATTGAACTCACTTATAGTGCCTGAAAAGATTGGCATACAATACAAGTCGGAGCCGTAGTGTCATGAACTTTGTGTAATCGTAATCACTCTTTTGGATAGTAGGAAATACACACTTTACAAATTTTTGATTTTCAATATTTATACTTACATTTTTATGGCTATTATGTCGGGTTAAAATGGTCATACACACTGTTAGGAATTTTGTATAAAAGACTTAATTCTGTTAGTATTATAGTTAGTTCTGCTAGTATAATAGTTAGTACTAGTAGAAGGTTTATCATAGTTAGTACTGGCAATATTAAATAGTTAATACTGTTTATGTAATAGTTAAGTCTACTTACGCAGAAATTAGTTAGAGTTAAAGATGTGCATGAGATATCTTAGGAAAGGATATGCATTATCTTTATACGCGTTTTGTAAAGCCCATTAGGGTTTCCTTAGTCTATAAAAGGATCCCTAGGCATAGTTAGTAGATATAGTTCTATAGAAGATCATAGAGATCGAATAGTAATCATAGTTTGTAATCTGTAACCTAGGCAGATTCAAAGTTCAATATAAAAGTGTTTTGATTATGTTCTTCTTTACATTGTTGATTAAATTCTGCGTAATCAATAGTGGTTAATCATTGTTTCATCATTGCTACTTTAGATTTATCTAAGGCAACAAACTCTTTACAAGCTAAAGGTTAAGATCCATTAAGCAAAGGGATCCTACATTAAATTTATAAAACTCGATCTACCTAACGACGCACTAACGGGCAGAGAACTCGATCGTGGGTAGTATAGATTGGTAAATCCGAGGTCGTCCTAAGAGCTAAGTTGTAATTAGTTTTAATTTGTAATGTCACGTTTTGAAAATGGTTTTTAGAATTGATTTGAAATAAATAAATAACAATGCAATAAAATAACTGAAAATTAAATGGATAGGAGATATCAAGAGAGAAAATGTGCTAAACTAGTTACTTCATTACTATTGTTATGAAAACACTTTCATGTGCAATGTTAAACTATGGTTTTATTACTGGTTTCTAAGGTCGATAGACTTGAATGTGCATATATAGTCTATCCTATACTCAGTCCCGAATCATCTGGGAGGTAGGTTATCCAGGTTGCAGTGACTAATTCTAACTATTCCCAAAACATATCTAATAACCTGTAAATGTTATTAACCCCCTCTGAAAGAGTTCGTGTGCTTTTTAAGTATTGAGTGATAAGTGCGGTGACCAGTCAGTTCCTACACCAGGTAAGGAGTTATGGATCCTCCCTAGTACCCATTAGATCCTATCATGACAAGATAATCTATTAATGGAGCAAGCTAGGTCCAAACCACCCGTACTACCAAAACCCAGGGTTACACGATAGTCAAGGAATATCTAACAAAACAATAATCTAATAGGAAACAATCATAACAAAAGTAAATTCATAACTAGGCCAACACTTTAAGTGCTTAGCCGCTCATGGTAACGGAAACACAGTAAGAGACAGAAGAAATCATATATTGAAAACTCAGAATTCTTACAGGATTCGTATTTTGAACGATTAAATACAAAAGTAAGTAAAGTGTGATCTCCCTTGGACTCCAGGTGAAATTCTTTGAAAGGTTGGAAGTGATGTCAGAATAGCTTGAATGAGGCCTCTATTTATAGATATCGAACCTGTTACGACGTAACCAATAAAGGTGTTACGCCGTAACCAACTTACACGGCATTCCATAATTAAGCAGCTGTTACGGCGTAACCAAATATGGTGTTACGCCGTAACCTTCATATAACTTCCATATGTATGTGATCTTCATTCCATATTTGTAGATCTTCATGGTTACGGCATAACTGGATAAGGTGTTACGCTGTAATGATAACTTTGACAAGATTTCCTTCTAGATATTGGGTTATGGCGTAACTAGATATGGTGTTACGCCGTAAAGTCTTCCTTGATCTCTGTACTTGCTTAATTTATGTTACGACATAACCATTTTTGGTGTTACGCCGTATCATTCTTTAGAATTTACTCTTTAAGTCCCTTTTCTTTGTTTCTTGTCACTTTTCTGTATTTCACCTGAAAACTACAAAACAATAGAAAATATTTTGTTTTTGAGTGTTAGTGAAACATTTGCAGGTATTTTAGGGGGTATTTTGTCACCAAAAAGTATTAAATATTTGATGTTATCAGTCTACTTGCTGAATTAATTTATACTAGGTTTTTAACCCGCGCTCCTACGTTGAGTTATTCGTTAAGGACGGTTGTTTTAATAATGAGTAAAATAAAGAGACTATTAAAGTAAATATTATAAAAGAAAGATCTGTTACATACATAACTTGAGTTATTTAAACCTAAATATCTCATCAAAGTTTAGGTAACACAGTTTCTAATTTATTAGTAGCAGCCTCATAGTCCTTAGAGGTGTGGTTCAGCTTCTCATTCTCCAAAACCTGCAAATTATGTGATTATATGAGTGTTTTTTTATCATTTGGTTGAACATGAAGAAAGCACACATCATAAAAATATGCTTGAACAAATACTCAAAAAAGATAAGCATTGGAAAAAATGAGGTGATTATTTAAATTAGACAAATAAACTCGACGACTTAAACTAATCATTTTCTTAAGGTTTTAAAAAAAAGTTGCATGAGCCTTATAAATTATTTTAAGACTCAAGATATTAGAAAAAAATATGTCTTCGCATGTTCCAACAGCGAGTGATTTCCTTTCTGGTCCAGGGTCAAAAAATATGGACACCCATCTTCCTCAAGTCAGTGTATAGATTTGTACGAACCTGCTCTAAACATCAGTAAACAGGGTTGGTATTAAAGAGCTAAAATGGGTGATATATCCATAGTGTATATTTATTATG
>BQNB010056578.1:0-38613 GCA_026074375.1 Tanacetum coccineum | reverse complement strand
CAATGAAAATTAAGCTAAAAACTACTATAAGCTACTAAATCAATAAAAAGCTTAAGCTAAATCCTACATGCCCTAAATGTGTGATCAAGCCCTCTATTTATAGGGGTGAGAGGAACCTTCTAGCCTTCAGGACGCTCCCCAATCTCTAATCTTGGCCCTCTATCAATAACCGTCTCTTATTCATCAAATTTTGAGCCGTTAGATTGTGTACACGTTTAATTGGCCAATGGGGTGATGTGGGATTGCCAGTGTGGACAGGGAATGATGTGTCAGGTGTTAGAGCCTTCTAGAAGAGGTGAAACGAGATGGGGAGAGGGTGAATGGGATTTTAAAGTGTTACAAATTCGTCGTAGTTAAAAGACATGGAAGGGAGGAGGATGGTATACAATAATTTTGACCTGTCTTACTCTTTAAAAGGTTGACTTAGACTGGATGGGATTGGGCCATTGTTATTCATTTTGGGCCAGGTTTTGGTTAAATGGATTTTCTTATTAAGGCTTATATAGGCTAAAGTTTATGATATTCAAGTTATAATAGGCTGACCCGGCCTAATAAAATGGGTACGGGTTGACCCATTAAAAATAAATATGCATTCGGCTTTGATTTCTCGTACTCTTTCAATCTCGTGCTCGTATTTTGTCCTTTTTGCTTGATTTTTGACCTTTTGTGATTTATCCGTTACCTGCAAAGCACAATAACCAAAACACACATATACACTATATTTTTCATTTGTTTTAGGTTATTTAGAGTCGTTTTATTAGGTAAAAGGTATGTGTATTTAAGCACATACCAAAATCCCCCATACTAAACTATTGCCGTGTCCTCACGCAATGTCATAAATACACACTTAGAAAACCAAAAATTTCAACCCCCGTAGACTAATCACCTTCAAAAGTAGCAAAGTACTCATCTAAATGAAGATTAAAAGTGGGCACTTAAGTGTTTTGAAAAGGCTCTCGGGTTTTTTACTCATTGGTTGATGGCATTTATTATTCATACATGAGGGGCAACATTTCACGGAACAAGAAACACTAAAAGATAAATTAATCATCCTGATTATTCACCTGCCCAAACCAAGCTTAAAAAACGAAATCATTGGTAAATACAAGTTAAGATGCTTAACACTACTCATAAATCTAATTGTGAATGCATAGCTACTTTCCACTCCCTATCTTTCCTAGATCCTCCTAATGCTTTTATTATTATTATTCATGACAAATAAATTAATGTCACCTTATTCACATAAAGTAAACCTGTTTAGACCATAATTAAGTTTGAAATCTTTCCTAAAGAGACGAATGGTAGAAATAAGGTCCACATTAAGGTTCTAATTTCACATGATTTAGGGGTTATCCTTTTCAGATAACCCCGGAGTCAAAATTTGGCTTTATTATTATTATTATTATTGCAACATTATTAAACCACGGTCCTTTAAACAACTTCCACATCGGTATGCGAGCTGACCATGGTCCAGGAGTCTTATTTTGACCTCGGTGATCCTCGACCTTTTTGAAGGCTGCAACATCGGTTGTGAGCCGGCAAGATGCAGTAAACTTTTATCAGTCTCGGATAATTACTATGTGCCTTGTTTAGAAGACTGCCACATCGGTTGTGGCAAGAGGCAGTAAACTTTTATCAGCCCACAGTTTTTATTATTATTATTACCTCCACCCTTTAAACGCCTACCACATCGGTTGTGAGCCAGCAAGAGGCAGTAGTCTTATTTCGGCTTTGGTTTATTATATAACTATTATATCCAAATTTCAAGTCATGTGGTCTTTTAACTACCTAGACAACGGTAGCGGGCCATCAAGAATTGGTAGCCTATTTCCCCACAACACTGACAAAACCACAAAAACTTAAAGCAACTTTATTGATTCAACAATTATATAATGTTTTTTAAGCTAATAGGAGCAAAAAGCCACAATTAACCTTTATGAGCTTTAAAGAGATCCAACTACTCTATGTTTAGCATCTAACTTATATAAAACTCTATCATTTCTCGTTCTTTGTAAATTTAGAATCTTTAATAAAAAGATCCACAAATGCTTAGTCTAATAAAACAAGCTTTGCATATTTAAAGTCTATTATGGAAAGTTGCAAACTCTTGGCTTTTTCAAGCTAGAATTCGCGTTTTAAAGCTTCTTGTATAAAAGACTAGCAAAAGCTTAAATTTATATAAGTTAAGGGGCCAGCTAGAGCGCAACATGCTCGATCAAGGAAAAATTTATTCTCTAAAACGCAAAACTACATGTCAAAACACTTATTCTATTTTGGAAATTTTTTAATTTTGGCATATTTTTGGTGGAAAAACGGGGTTACGTGAAGACAAGGCAAATGCAAGTAAGATCAAATCGAAAGATCCCCCCCATACTAGAACTACACATTGTCCTCAATGTGAGACTGTCACCCCCATACTAATTTCAAGGTATAATCCAAATATTAAGGGGTCTCTACGCAAATCAAAAGCTGTTTATTAATTATGCTAATAGATAAACGTTAATCAATAAGATCTAGGATATCGGATTCCCATATATAAGCATGCGAAGGATTAAAGATCGAGTGAACGATGGACAAAACCACGAGCACGAGAGTCTTCAAAATCTGGGCAATCCTGGACATAAAACACAAAACATGAAACACAAGAAAGGAAGAGGCGAGCCTCCTCACATCACACTTACTGATAAATATTATACTAATATACTACTACTAAGGATAAGCATGGGTTGCCACCCACGAAGCGCTTGTTTTTGTTAACCAAGTCATGGGCCTGACTCGACCTCGAATTTAGTGGTCCATGGGGAAAGTTTGGAGATCCGTCATTTAAGATGTTTGGATAAATATTGAAGCATATGAAAGTTCCACTCCGATGAGATGTCACCGGCTCTAAGGAATAGAAACTATAAGCGGAGATGCCGGGGTCAAAAATGGTGTCCTCACTCCCGGAGGAGAAAAGAAAAGAGGAATCCATA
The DNA here is from genome assembly GCA_026074375.1 of Tanacetum coccineum. Taxonomy (NCBI): domain Eukaryota; kingdom Viridiplantae; phylum Streptophyta; class Magnoliopsida; order Asterales; family Asteraceae; genus Tanacetum; species Tanacetum coccineum. The sequence goes on along the minus strand of BQNB010056578.1, from coordinate 35,641 downwards.
GAATAAGTGAGATAAGGAAGAAAAATTCTGATTGCAAACGTGAAGGAAAAATAATGGCGATCCTCAAAGGGTAACTTCACATATGTTGGAGAAAATTTTTTCTCATGAATCCCGGGGTCAAAAACTTTGACCATAATCTTTAAATCATTATTATCAGGTTCATCCTTTAAGCTTTTAGGTCAATATCTAAAAACACCCCGGGAGGGAGATTATGGGTAGTTTCTTTAATAAGAAAACTCTCAAGATAGATAACGTCTCCCTTCGAGTCATAATAATCGTCCTTAAAATCCGTAGAAACATCAATATCTAGAAAAACATCAATCTCATCAATATCGCCTTCGGGGTCAAAACACTCATCTTCATTAGCATAAAAAAAGGCGTGACCATCAAAATCGGCTCATCAAGTCTAGAAACATAAGAGCCCTCGCTCTCGATGTCCTCTAATACCTCATTAAAAAGAGGATTTACGTCACTAGAGATGTACTCATCATTGAAATCAAATAGAGGGTTTAAGTAAATCTTAACATTTTCTTCCGGAACATCCTCCTCAGGAAGTGACTCGTTATCACTAAAGGTAAAATCATCATTAGAATCAAAGAGAGGATTCGAGAAAATCACGATATTATCACAAAAAGGTAAATCACACTCATTGTCATTGTCGGAAGTATCCTCGGACTCACTTGGGATTGGGACAAGGTCCTTAACACTAGACTTTATTACTTTGTCCGATTCCTTTTCAGGAATAGTGCTAAGATGCTCATTCCTCATGTTGAGAGAGTCCTCGGGCTCCATAATCGGTAAGACGGGTGTGATTGCAATAGACGGAGGAATTTGAGAAATAATTTCATTTATTGGATCGGTACTTCGTCGTCAATCATTGTAATCATCTTTCATCATCATCATGTAATGAAATTGAAACGTCACGAAGCGCGAGAGTATGGAACTAAGATTAGCCGCATGCCTTGTTGATGTAACTTTACAGCCAGGATGGCATAGCGTTATGAACATCATTCATCCTTTGTGGTTAAGGTCTTCTTGATTACTCTAAGGTGATGATTGATGAATTCAACGGGTTTGGTTACAAACCATAGGAATTTAGAAGGATTAGGATCGACGTAGTTTTGATGCCACGGTTGACACTGAAAATTCTCATGAGGACCCCCACAATGCACACAACAAATATATTCTTGAGAAAAACTCGGTGAATTTTGTAGATAATAATTATCACCAAAGTTTTGATTGTAGCTCGGTTTCCTGCATAATAGACAAGCGGTAACAACCCGTGGAGGGACAATCAAAACCCATAATGAGATCGTTCAACATAACTCACACGAGTATGTCTAGGGTTGTGGAGGGTAGTTGAAAACATTTGGAGAATCATTGAAAGAGTTCGGATTTAGATCATAAACGAATGAATTTTCCGTTCTAGAAGCGCAAAACGAACAAAATCCATTTCTAAGATTATTTCTACACCACTCACAAGTACACCGTCGACAAAGTAAACCATCTAACGGACCTCCACACCCAAAACAAGCATGTTGGTTGAACGAGGACATAAGAATTAAATGAATAGGAGGTTAGAAAAGATAAGAATTAAATGATATAGAAGATAGAGAATAATATTTTTGAAATTTTATATAATAATAAGTAGAAAATAAAAATATTTTTGGAAACGATTATCAAAGGTGCACGGTATCTCTCTAGAAAACGCACAAAGAAGCGGAGGAGTAGGTAAGCGCGAAGCGTTTTAAAAACATTCTACTTTCGTATACCTCATTTTGACATATAGCAGCGAAAGCTAATCTGGGGTATTATTTCAAAGTACAACAGTCATAATCATAGAAAACGAATCGTAAAGAGACATTTTTAGAAAATTTAGTTATCATTCATTTATTCATCAGAGTTTTTACAAAAGAGAGGTCCCAAAATCTACATGAAAACATAAAGTTTGAATGATAACAGTTTAGCCATCTTCAAGTCTGTGCCACTCCGTGCCATGTGATGCTCAATTACCTGAGATAAACATGCTAAAAAGATCAACATAATGGTTGAGTGAAATTCATAGGTTTATGTTAAACAGTTTAAATACAAGTTCAATAGTGGGTTACGTTGTTATACACCCATAAGTGTAATAATTGCAATGAGTACAATTATTATAGAAAACAGTATTATTGCCCTAAGCTCATGACACCGAGACCTTGAGATAATCAATAATCACAAGAAGTTGCCCCAATGGGTGCCTTTGCCAAACACCCGCATAGTGATTCAAATGAAGTGCGTTTGGTTACCAGAAAGTATAGGTACACCAACGGGGAAGTTCAGTCCCGAATAGATCTATTCACAGCATTCGCGCTTACTCCGAAAAGTAATTAACTGTTCATGATAGTGGGGTCTTAATGGAAAAAGTAAGGACTTAGGCAATAATATATCAGGATAGCATACAATTGGAAAAACACTCGTATTCATGGTTTATAGCATGTATCCCCCTCGCGGGTTTATGAAAACATTATAAGATTTAAAATGCGAGGCTATGAACTCACCTTAACAGGGAAAATCTGATTGATGGCAAACGTATATCAAGTGAAAGTAACGGCCTCGTCACACAACCTAGGGTAATATGTCAAGTCTTAGTATGATGGTTTATGTTTCAAAACTTCATAAAGTTTAACATTTGATTTATTAATTTATGGAAATATTGTATCATTGTTTGAGCTATCATAATTCAGAGGCCATGTAGTATCATTTGAGGAGTCAGGGCACTTTAAATCGTAAACCCAGCAAACTCGTCAAAGCAAATACCCAAATGGAACCCCTCACATGAAATTCCCTAGTAACGTGATACAATAAGATTTTAAGTTTCTTTAAAATCTAGTCGATGATAAATTACGTTAAATATATAACGTAATTGATTTATAATGCGTCGATCGATGATTAATAAAGATTGATGTGTCGGGTTTTAATGAAATCGAGTTTTATAATATTAAAATATATTTTTATAATTTATATAAAAATATTCTTTTTTATATTTGTAAGTCTGCAAAAATGGCAATATATACCCTTGGTTTATAAACTTTTACAAGTTTAGTCCTTTATATATAAAGTATATGTAATTTAAACCTTTAACTTTAGAACTTGGCAAAACAACCCCTTGTAGTTATAACTTTAGGAAAATGATATTTTTAGCCCCTCTAGTTATAAATTTCAAAAAGTTACAATATATACCCCTGTGCATGAAAACATTTGCAAATCAAGTCTAAAATTTATAATTTTGATATTTTTGAAAATCGAAAGAGTTTTACAGGTCATGGCTTATTAGAATAAGCTAAAATAAGATGTTCTAATGTAACAAAAGTTTAGAAAAAGGATTCGTTAGCTAGAAAATCAAAACGGGTCATTTTTAGGGTTTTAACCAAAAACGTCTGGGTTTGAGGATTCAAGGCTTGAACAAGAGTTCATATAGGATCTTAGGAGTCTTATGAATATTCTAAAATAGATTATGAGTTTATTGAAAATATTATAGTTACTTGAACTCTCAAATGGGGCTCAAATGGGGTTGTTTGAGTTACGTACGCTCTGAAACACTTCAAGGGTTTCTTTTTCTTGGTTCTTGGCTTCAATTCTGATCTTGGGGCTTCTCTTGATCCTCCTTGGTCTGCTTTGATCTTGTTAGAACTCCATTTGAGTGTGTATTGGAGATTTGAGGTGTGTTTGAAAGGGTTGCTTGGATTCGACTTATATAGGGTTCAAAAACTCTTTGGTGCCCAAGAATACTTGGAGTAGGGATCAAGGGCTGTAGAGTGATAACTAAGGAAGAGTATAGGGTAAGTAGGAAGAGCTAGAACTATCTATGATGAGGTGTGGGGTGGTGGTGTAGTCGTGGCATACAAGAAGGGACAAGGAGGTGACAAGACAAACTTGGTGGCCAAAGGAGGTGATAGTGGTGCTTGTGTGCTTGCTTGGTGACATAGTGGTGATGTCATAGAGGTGCTTGAGGTGCTAGGTTGCTAGCTTAGGTGTAAATGGGTCAAAAATGAAAGAAAAAGGGGTGTGGGTGTAGTTGGTCATTGGGTTAGGGTTTTTGGTTGGAATTTGATTATGGTTAAGGTTTAGGTAGGATTAGGTTTTATCGTTAAGGTTTGAATGTTAGGATTAGGGGTTAGGATTATGGTTTAAGGTTTAGGTTGAGGTTTTGGGTTTAGTTTTAGGTTTTAAATTAAACTAGGTGTTTTAGGGGTTTTCCATTTAGGGTTTAGGTTTGAAGATTAGGGTTATGATTTAGGGTTTTAGGATTAAGGTTTAGAAGTATGCATTATAGTATTTGTTCTTGTTCTAAAGTGGTAGTAAGAAAACTAAGTGATTTATGAGTTAAAATGTTCTAGTTTGGATTTTCTTGCTTTATGGACTTGTACTTTGGCCTTTCAGGAAAGTTGTAAATCTTGATTTAGGAGGGAAAAGATATTCAAATGTTATGCATTGTATACTTTTACACATGCTTGAAGGCTTGCACATTCATTTTATATGTATACATTACATATAATTAGGGTTTTGATATAAACGTTAATGAATAAAGTCTATTTTGATATAATGTTATAAATGGTATGTTAAATGGGTAATGTACTTGGTAAAAATGATATTAAGATATATAATTGACATATGTGATGTTTACATGATATAAACATAAATATAGATGGCATTGGTAGAGGTTGCTTGAGCTCGTTTACTTTAGAGATGCAAGTTATGTTGCATAATGAGATAAAGCAAAAATTTCCCTGTAAAAAGGTGGTATATTTATAGTAGATGGATATTACAGTGCATTTAATTTAATAGATGGATAATTACAGTGATGAAAATTACGGTTTGTTATAGTTCTTCTCCCTTTTAAGAAATCTCGTCCGAGATTGAGTTTGGATGACGTGTGGTGTTTGATATAGATGTGGATACTTGGCACGAATTTGATCTTCGCGTTCCCATGTAAATTCTGGTCCTCTTTTGGAGTTACATCTTATTTTGACTATAGGAATACGACTTTGTATTAGTTGCTTGACTTCTCGATCCATGATCTCCACTGATTCTTCCACAAATTTGAGTTTGTCATCGAGTCGAAGTTCTTTCATTGGAATGACAAGGGATTCGTCAGATTAAGCATTTTCTTTAGATTTAGAAACGTGGAATAGGTCTATGGTCATTATGGAGCTTTTCAGGAAGCTCAAGTTTATATGACAAGGCCAATCGTTCATGGATTTTGAAAGGTCCAATGTACCAGGGATTAAGCTTTCCTCGTTTTCTGAATCGGATGACACCTTTACGAGGTGACACTTTTAACATAACACGATCTCCAACTTGAAATTCTAAAGGCTTTCGCCTTATATTGGCGTAACTTCTTTGCCGATCTCTTGTATCTTGCAAGCGTTGTTGAATTTGTACTATCTTTTCAGTGGTTTCATGGATTATTTCTGGTCCCGTAAGTTGAACATCTCCAACTTCGGCCCAGCAAACAGGTGATCTACACTTTCAACCATAAAGTGCCTTAAACTGTGCTGCCTTAATACTGACATGGTAATTGTTACTGTAAGAAAATTCTACTAATGGTAAGTGTTTTTCCCATCCTTTTCCAAAATCTATAACACAGGCTCAAAGCATGTCTTCGAGTGTTTGGAAGGTTCTTTTCACTTTGCCCATCAGTTTCGGGATGATATGCCATACTCATGTCTAATTGAGTACCTAAAGCACTTTGTAATGATTGCCAGAATCTGGATGTGAAATGACTGTCACGATCCGAGATGATGGATATTGGTACTCTATGCCGGGAGACTATTTCTTTGATGTATAACCTTGTAAGGGTACTATCTGTCTCTCGGGTAGAGATAAAATGCGTGGATTTGGAAAGGCGGTCGACAATGACCCAGATTGTGTCATGTCCGTTTGATTTTTTACGTAGTTTTGTGATGAAATCCATTGTTATTCTTTCCCACTTCCACATAGAAATCTCTGGTTGTACCAGTAAGCCGGATGGCTTCTGACATTCTGCCTTAACTCTAGAACATGTTAAACATTTGCCAACATATTCAGCGATGATTGCCTTCATGTTAGGCCACCAATAGAGTTTCTTTAGATCCTGATACATCTTGTCAGAACCTGGGTGAATGGAATACTTTGATTTATGGGACTCATGCATGATTAAGTCTCTCAGATTACCAAAAAGTGGTAACCAGCTTTGGTTTTTAATACAACGAGTTCCATCAGGACGTATTTCAAATGCTTTATCCATTCCTCGTAAGTTTTCAGCCTTGATGTTTTCTTCTTTGAGTGCTTCGGTTTGAGCTTTAAGAATTTGTGAGGGTAAGTTTGGATGAATGGTCATAACTAATGATCTAACTCGGAGTGGTTTGATTCGTTCCTTCCGGCTTAAGGCATCTGCTACAACATTTGCCTTTCTAGGATGGTAGCGAATTTCACAATCGTAATCTGCAAGCAATTCTAACCAACGGCGTTGTCTCATGTTCAACTCTTTCTGATCAAGGATATGCTGAAGACTTTTATGATCAGTGAACACAGTACACTTTGTACCGTATAGGTAGTGTCTCTAAATTTTAAGAGCGAACACAACTGCTCCTAATTCGAGATCATGAGTGGTATAGTTTTCTTCATGAGGTTTGAGTTGTCGGGATGCATATGCAATAACTTTCTCTCTTTGCATTAACACCGCTCCTAGACCTTGATGGGATGCATCACAGTAAACAACAAAATCGTTGTTTCCTTCTGGTAATGCTAAGATTGGAGCTTCACAAAGCTTTTGTTTTAGTAATTGGAAAGCCGACTCTTGATCTTCGCCCCAGATATACTTCTTGTTTTTCTGGGTTAATTCAGTCAAAGACTTTGCAATCTTCGAGAAATCTTTGATAAATCTTCGATAATAACCGGCGAGTCCTAAGAATTGATGTATTTCTGTGGGTGTAGTAGGAGATGCCCAATTCTTAACTGCTTCAATCTTGGCGGGGTCAACATGAAGTCCTTGACTATCAATTAAGTGTCTAAGAAATTGCACGATATGAATCCAGAAATCACACTTGGAGAACTTGGCATACAACTTCTCTTTCTTGAGTAATTCTAGGATTATTCTCAGATGATTTGCGTGCTCTTCTTTGTTACGAGAGTAGATGAGAATATCATCGATGAATATCACAAATTATCCAACACACAATTTAGCACACACGGTTCATTAATGTCCATGAATACAGTAGGTGCGTTAATTAACCAAATGCATTACTTGAAATTAGTAGTATCCCATATCTCGCTCTGAAAGCAGTCTTGGGAATATCTCATCCCTAACTCTCAGTTGATGATAGCCTGATCTTAAGTCAATCTTCGAGTAGACACTCGAACCTTGAAGTTGGTCGAATAAATCATCGATCCTGGGTAATGGATAACGATTCTTTATAGTGAGTTTATTCATTCCTGGTAATCGATACACATGCTGAAAGATCCGTGTTTCTTTTTAACAAATAGGACATGAGCTCCCCAAGGCGAAGTACTCGGTCGGATAAAACCTCGGTCTGCTAACTCTTGTAGTTGATCAAAAGTCTTTGCATTCTAAAGACCTAATCTATAAGGTGCTCGGGCTACTAGTGCAGCTCCTGGAATCAAATCGATTTGAAATTCTACTTGACGAACAGGAGGAAGGCTGGGTAGATCTTTAGGAAAAACTTCTGGGAATTCTCTGACTACTAGGATATCTTCTAGTCTTTTCTCGTACTTGACTTCTCTCGCATTACTTGGGCTACGAAAACTTGACAACTTCGGGACATATATCTTTAGGTTTTTATACATGATCTGAGATTTAGTCGGGTTTTACTTTGGTCACCTCGGATGATCAAAGTTTCACCGTCGATGGGGATGTGGACGATTTTCTCGTCACAGATAATTCTAGCATGATACTTGGATAACCAATCCATACCAATGACGACGTCGAAACTACCGAGTTTAATCGGTATGAGATCAATTTTGAAAGGTTGGTTTAACAAAGTCAGGGTGCAACCCTGGATAACAGTGTTTGTGCTTACTAGATTTCCGTCAGCCATTTCAATATTGTAAAAGGTATCTATTGTAATGGGTTGGATATTTAGCATAGAGGCAAGAGATATAGATACGAAGCTTTTATCGGCTCCAGAATCAAATAATACTCTAGCTAGATGTTGGTTTAGAAGGAACATACCCGTGACTACGTTTGGGTCTTGGTGAGCATTCCTATCCCTTTGCATGTAAGCTCACCCCTAGGCATTGTTGTTGGTGGTCTTTTAGCACTGATTTGCATAATGTCCTTTCTCTCTACATGCATGACAAGTAACTGTCACTGGTAGCAGATTACTTCCAGTGGATGGCCCCTTGTTTCTGCAGTTCTTGGTCAAATGGGCCACATTGTTGCAAGTATTACACTTAACAGTGCAAGGTCCTGTGTGATGTAGAACACATCTTCTACACAGTGAGAGGTTTCCAGCATACCTACTGTTCTCAGCTGGAGTGACAGCATAAGCTCTGACAGCTTCTTGCCTTTTGTTCTGTTGTGGTTGGTGATTATTGTAGCGGTTGTTGGTGTTGGTGTTATGGTAGTTGTTGTTATTATTGTTGCGGTAGTTGTTGTTGTTGAAAGTTCTTCTGTCGTCAAACTTTCGTTTGTGATCACTTGATACTTGCACTGGAGTGTGCTTTGTTACTTGATCCATTAGCCTCTGGGCTATGTTAATGGCTTCTTCTAGAGTTTGAGGTTTAGAGGCGGTAACATTCCCTTCAATACTTCGAGGCAATCCCCCGATGAAAACTTCCATCATTTTCTCAGAATCTGGCACCATAGTGGGACATAAGGTTGCCAATTCCTGGAATCTTCTCACATATGTTTTAAGATCATTTTCCCTTTACAACTAAAAAGATGGTAAAATTCATCTTCCATTTTCTTGATCTCAGTTTAGGGATAATACTTCTTTATTAAGAGCTGCTTAAATTCAGACCAGGTGATCTTGTAAGCTTCCTCTATTCCAATAGACTAGGCGAATGAATTCCACCAGGATAAAGCTTCCTTAGTTAGAGTACCAGTAGCAAATTTCGCTTTGCAGTCCTTGATACAGTTGCTACGGGAAAATACTGACTCAGTTTGTTCAAACCAACAGATGAGGCTAACAGCGCCTTCCGTACCTTTAAAATTGAAAGGTTGGCAGCTCATAAACTCTTTGTAGCTACATTTTCTTGCTACATGAGTTCCACTTTGTCCGGTGTTCCTATTGGTATTGTCAGTATTTGCCATGGTAGCAGCTTGTGCTTCCAGAGCTACAGCAACACTATCAGCAACTAGTTTCTTGATGGCGGCCTGAGTCATGGTTGGTGCTGCAGATGTTGATGTCCTCTTGGGAGCCATCAAAAATCTTTCCATAAAAATGGTTGTACTTAATTTAATAAGTAGATATTACATTGATGAAAATTGCATCTAATTTTAATAAAATGATAATTACATAGAGAAAAATTGTGGGTTGTTATAGTAGATTACCATAAGTTTGATAAAGGATCAAAACCTCCACCACTTTGGCGTAAGCACCTAGAAATTACTGTCAAAGAAGTATTTTAAAGGGTTGTAATGTAAGGTGTAGGGTAAAGGAAACACGGTTAGGGATGATGGGGAAATTTAGTTGGTAGCAAGCTAATTATTTACAAGAATACATGTCAAAGGCGTTAAGCCAAGACTCGACAAAAACAAGGACAAATATACACAACTATACATCAAACTTTTTCTTTTCTTTTCTTGACTCTTTTTTGACATAAACTATAGCAAGATGGCAGCCCGTATATTCTAACATATTTTTTTGCATTTTTTTAATTTTTCTATTTTTTCTATTTTTTTCTTTTTTTATATACACTTTTGCCTTGCCATCTGCTGAAAATAAATAAATATACATGACTCGGGGTTTATATTGACACCCTTACACTTGAGTTTTTAATACTCAATAATAAACTAACTAATGACCCGAATTGAGAAGGATCAATAAACATGGAGCATATTAGACATGTATGGGGGTAATGATTTAACTTTCTTCCCTATTTCTCCATATAATAAAAACTATCATGAATCCCAATCGTTCCAAAACTGTATACACTAACAATATACTCGACTTAGCAACCATGTAATCAAGTAAACAATTAACTAAGGTTAAACAATTATGATAACAATAATGTACTAAAAATGAGTACATACAAGGAAGGCTAAGGTGATTTGGGTGTAACATTTTGGTGGGGTGTAAACAATGCTCTTCATTAATAATTCAAAATCCACCAGAAAATTACAATAACCGCGAAAAGTATATTCTCAAATGGGTGTACTAGGGGTATCTTGCACTAAAAATAAGTGCATAGAAAGGGTGTGTAGGTAGTTATATGACCGATGAGATCATCAAAACATTAACAAACGAAGGCTAAAAACAAGGATTATCCTAATGCCTCTTAACATTTAGCAAATCCTAATAACACGAATGCGATCTCACTAGCAGTCTCAGGATGAATCGCTAAAGCAAGTTCTAGAATCTATAATACTACCGGTACACTCTCATAAGCATTAAAAATGAATGCTTTTATTCCTAAAGATCTAGGGCGAACCTCATATTTTAGGGTGGAATTTTTTAGTGGTAAGGTTTTTTATGTGCTAGTCATATAACTCATATCCATGAGACGCTTCTAATACTACAGTTTCACTGATATATGCTATAATTTTTTTAAAAAATTGGGCTAAAATTACCGTTCTAAACTATGTTTCGGTATATTACACATCTTTTTAAGAACAAAGCAAATGAAAATGAAAGAATAATTTATAAGGCTTTTATTACCCCATACACTTATTTTGAACATTGTCCCCAATATTATATGAGTACTCGAAAAACGATAAATAAAGGAAAAATAAGAAAAGCGAGAGAAACTAAATTACTCCAACTGGTTTTTTGCTCAATAATGGAAGAAAGAGACAAGTAATCCGCTAAATCTTTAATCCAAGAATGGAACCACTGAAAAGATCGAAAGGACTTCCGGGCTCTCCTTATCAAATATAACATGCAAATCAAAGACAAGAAACAACTATACCGAGCGTAAAATTCTACGGGAAAATAATATATATAACCCTCATTAATTAAGTTTAGACTCTACGAAAGCAATAAAGATAGGATGTATGTACTAATGTAATCGTGGTTTTCTGCAAGGATTAGGAAAATTAAAAATTCTTGAAATTACACAAAAATAAATATTCAAAAATTCAAAAATTCTCAAAATTTTTGTAGCTACAGTTGGTGACGCCGTCAAGAAAAATCCTGACGACGTCTCCAGCTGTTTTAAAAATTCTTGTTTCGTTTTCTTGGAAAAATTCCTACACAAATATCCTATTAATTATTTCTTGTAAAATTTTATTTCATAAACCACAAAAAGGATTAGTATAAACATATGACTCAAAACAAACAAACAAGACACAAAATGAGAATTAATCTAAAATTATTTATTTTACACGTTTGAAAATTTTCTTATAAACCTGATATCTTCCTCCCCTACACTTATTTTATGCAAAATACCTTTGATTGCAATTAAGACGAGGTTAAAGACAAAACAAAGCATGATCACATATAATTCAAACATATAAGAGCAAATAACAAAGAATAAAACACACAACACTCCTAAAATGCGTAAAATAAAAGATTGTGTTGCCTCCCAATAAGCGTTTTTTCTTAAAAAAAAAAAATATAATAAGGAAAAAACTTTATTATAATAAGAAATTAAATTTGACAAAAAATTTTATAATTTAAAAAAAAATAATTATAATGAAAAAAATTTTAAAAAATATAAAATATTTTTAAATAAATATATAAAATAAAAAATAACCGATCTTCCTAGCTAACTCGGAGTCATACTCCTAGGAATCATGAAAATGCTCTAAGTCGATGATTTCGCTTGGATTCTCTTTCTTGGATAATTTCCTAATTGTGGGAATTGATTAAAATGTTATATTAAATTTCTCTCCATCGGGGTCAATCAATTCAATCTTAATGTGCCACGCACCATCTCCTTCTTTTGGTGGCTTATTCCAATCTATTTTCTATTTTCTATTAATTCCTCTGATTCCCATATATTTCTCTTAAGATTGATAGGTATAGCTCCTAAGAATTCTACCATCTTTCTAAACACCAAGACATCCTTAAAAGGGTTGAGTTCGGCATCCCCTATCTATTATCCTATTTGCCCCGGGCAATATGGTAATCCATAAAGTCTTTTTATAGCATAGTATAGGGGGGTCGAGCATCCGACTAGGTTGTGGTTTTATAAAGATTCTGTTTTTCCTAGGTAGTCCAATAGGGTACATCCTCATCACCTAGGTCGATTTCTCTAACTCCAAATGTTGACCTAGTAATTCCTTCTCCTACTGCTATTTTTGCTTTCCTACAATCTATTACGGCGCTAGCGGTTGCTAAAAATCCTCGTCCTATGAGTAAAGGACATGTAGGGTCTTTTTCCATATCAATAACATAGAAGTCTTCTAAGAGTTTTAACTTTCCTATGTGAACCTCTACATTCTTTACAATGCCTACGAGATACGACTTAGTTCCATCCGCTAATCCAAAGACATGATCGGTCTCTTCTAATAATCTAATTTTTAGCTTTTTGAAGAGATATAACGGGATAAAATTCACACAAGACCATAAATCGGCTAAGGTATCAAAAGGCTTGGAGTCCCCTAGTCTACAAGGCAAGGTGAATAATCCGGGATCCTTCATTTTCTTTGGCATTTCGCTTGAACAAACGCGGACCCATTTTTACCTAACTCTAAACTCTTTACATATTTATCCAAAATTGCATTGTATATTGGAGCATGAGCTAGAACTTTAAGAACCGGTAAGCTAAGATACAAATCTTTAAATTCATCTTCTAGAGTTTTACGAGTTCTTTTAGTTTTGGTGTTCCAATTTCATTGACCGTTAGATTTTTAACTTGTAGTTGGTCTTTTTGAAAATCGTTTGTTGGTTTGAAATACGTTTTAATAGCATTGACCGATTTGAAGAGATTAGAGGAACTTTGGGGATCCTCCATTAGATAAGAACGAGCAGAAGAAACCAAAGAGGTAGAATTGACATTCAATTTCGAGTTCTTAACCGTGTCACTTGGGTGTGCTCCCGTCATTCAATCATTGATGGCCTTCAAGAATGTGTCAATTTTATTGGTCATCTCGCTTTGTTGTTGTTTGAAATCGGCTTCAAACTTGGATAACCTAGCGTCTTGAGATGCCATAAAATTAGACACCAATCCTTTGAGATTTGATTAATTGTTAAAATTTTGAGGATTGTTGTTGAAGGGACGATTCGGGAATGAACCGTTGGGTTGAAAACGATTAAGTGGGTTTGAAAAATTGTTTTGAGAATTTTAAGGTTGCCTCCACCTAAGGCTTGGGTGACTTTTCCATGACGGATTATAGGTGTCACCAAGATTATTTTGATCAGGTTTGAAAGTGAACCACTTACCTACTGCTTCGTCAGTACGCGAAGATGCATAATCAACAAAAGCTTGCTTGGGATTTTCCATGCAATGTTGAGTGTCATGGAGACCACTAGAAATCTCACATAAAGAAGAAATTTTGTTTACTTGAACGGATGATTGAGGAGCAAAAAGAGCTTCCATTAAGTGTTAGACTTGCTTTTCTAGCTCAATAAGACGACGGTCGGATGCATTAGGGACATCATGAGGCAAAGAGATTTCTTTTGGGTTATTCCAACTTTCGTTATCATAGAGGACGATGTCCTTTATAAATGCCCAAGATTCCTTAGTTTTTTTGTCACGTAGCTTACCACCAGCCGATTGATTGATGGTGCGCCTTGTGGCAGGATTGACATAGTCATAAAAGATTTAGACTTGGAGCCAAAGATCAAAACCATGATGAGGGACTTTTTAAAGTAAGTCCTTGAAACGAGTATATGCTTCAAAAAGAAATTCACCTTGGTATTGTTGGAACATCAAGATATCATTTCAAAGTTTAGCAGTTCTTCCTGGTGGAAATAATTGAGCAAGGAAACGGGTAGTGAGATCCTCCCAATAGCAGATGGATGAAATTAATTGCTACTTGATCGTGGAAGGGAAAAATTGAAATTAACCGGTCCACGTTCTTTTCCCTGTTTTCAAAACATAAAGGTCAAGAGAGTCTACAATGTTAAGAAAGTCCTATAAGATGAGATTGGAATCCTCCAGACTGGAATTCCATAGAAATGAGCATAAATCCGTTATGCACAATCCGAATGGTGGTCCAAATCGTAAAGGCACCACATTATTCCTATTGTACACTGATGCTAAGGACATATGGGACAACGTGAAGATGCTGTTGGAAGGTTCGGAACTGACAAAGGAGGACCGTGAATCACAACTGTATGATGACTTTGAACACTTTCGTCAGAACAAAGGCGAAACCATTCACAGCTATTATGTCCGGTTTGCCAAGCTCATCAATGACATGCGGAACATCAAGATGACAATGTCAAAAATACAGTTGAACTCAAAGTTCGTGAACAACATGCTGCCTGAATGGGGTAGATTTGTTACTGCTGTGAAACTTAACAAAGGCTTGAAGGACTCAAACTTTGATCAGCTATATGCTTACTTGAAGCAACACGAGACACATGCCAATGAAAACAAGATGATGTTGGAACGTCTCACACAACAAACAGTTGATCCTCTTGCCTTGATGTCCAATGTTTCACCTCAACATTATAATTCTCAGTCATCAACAAATCCACCGACCACATATCATCAACCACAGTCTGCTGACACCCCACAATCTGATTTGGGACTTTCTCCAACTGACAACCTAATCGAGAACCTAACCAACACACTTGCCTTACTCACCCAGTCATACAAAACCTTTCTTCCTCAAACAAACAATCAACTCAGAACCTCATCAAACCCAAGGAATCAGGCTACTGTACAAGACGGCAGGGTTGTGGTTCAGAATGTTCAGGGTCGACAGAACAGAGGACAGGGTAATAATGCACGGGGTGCAGGTGCAGTTGGTTATGGAAGAGCACAGAACAGAGTGGGGAATGCCAATCCGGGTCAAGCTAGACAGGTTAAGTGCTACAACTGCAACGGGGTAGGTCACATAGCGAGGAACTGCACTCAACCCAAGCGTCCACAGAACTCCGAGTACTTCAAAGACAAGATGTTGCTGATGCAAGCTCAAGAGAATGGGGTAGTCTTGGATGAAGAGCAGTTATTGTTCCTAGCTGGTGGACAGGACAATGCTTTTGATGAAGATGTGGATGAGCAACCAGTTCAAGACTTAGCTCTCAATGTGGATAATGTGTTTCAAGCTGATGACTGTGATGCGTATGATTCTGATGTTGATGATGCTCCCACGGCACAAACCTTGTTCATGGCTAATCTTTCATCTGCAGATCCAGTTTATGATGAAGCCGGTCCGTCTTATGATTCGGATGTCTTATCTGAGGTACAAAATCATGATCACTATCAAGATGCTGTTTGTGATCTTCATGACGAACACGAGATGCACGACGATGTACAACCAAACCACGTTGTTGACTCACATGCTGATTATACGAGTGATAGTAATATGACTCCTTATGATCAATATGTAAAGGAACGCCAGTACCGGTTGTACAAAATAATGCATCTATGGTTCCAAATGATGCATATGGGATGATAGATAATGACTTGCATGAATCTGATGTCCCATCTGTCTCTCATACACCCAGGAATACAGTAGTTAATAATTTGTTAAATGCTGAACTTGCCACATATAAGGAACAAGTGGAACTGTATGAAAGACGGGCCAGGTTTGAATTAACTGAACGGGAACAAAAGATTGATGAGCAACTAAGGATAGTTATTTGTGACCGTAATCTTAAGGAAGAGAATTTGAAAAAGGAACTTCATTCTGTTTTTGGTAAATTGCAAACTTGCATCTACCATCCACATAACAAGTTAATGGTAGATGAAGTTACATCTTTGAAAAAGGATTTTAATCAGAAAGAAAATAAATACCTTGAAGAATTTTTGGACTTAAAGACTTTAAAAGATAAGGTCGAGGATAAACTATTCAAACAAGGTCAGTCTATTCAAACAGTTCACATGATGTGTAAACCTAGGTCTTATTATGATGAAGTGAATAAGGTAGCCATTGGCTACAAGAACCCCCTATGTCTACATCGTGCAAGGCAAGATCAGCCTGCCCTGTATAGTGGTCATGTAATTGTCGCACCCAATCATGCACCGGCCATAGTACGTGACTGTGAGGAGACCCTAGAACAAGCTGAAATTTCTAGGAAGAGAATGCATGATAAAATGAAAGCTAAACAATGTGTGGATAATAAGGTCAATATCACACCGCCTAATTACTCGAAAGAGAATTTTTTAGCGACCTTTACACCACAGAAACAACTGACCCCGGAACAATTATTTTGGTCTCAAGATATTGTTAAAATGAAAGCTGAAGCTCTCAAAGAGCAGAACACCAGACCCATCAAAGCGTTAACTGTGTATCCTCCAAATACACCTGGCTAAACGCTTTGTCTCCAGAGTACTTCCACAAAAGTCAGTGAAAAATTACATTTTCTACATTAGACAACTTTTTTCGAATTTGAGAAAACCTTGTAAAAAGAGGAATTACTCCAACGGGGGATCACTGATAGGGGGAAAGGGGTTTTTGAACAAACCATGCCATGTTACCTCTCAGAGGTCATTACCATTTTTCAAAACTCTTCAAGAACATTTTGAGGGCATCAAAAATCTCTAACTCAAAGAGTTAAAGTAATGAGTGATGCCTTTGATGGAGTTGGTAGCTGAACTATGACCAATGTTATGTGATAGGAAAAATGATGCGATTGAACAGAAATACCTTCTTCTCGAAAATCATGATAATATAATTGATGATTGCTTGTTTAAAGAAGCTGCTTTAAGTTGCATCGAAGTCTGAGCTTTAATGTATCTAGATCACTGAGATGCAAAAGGCCTCATCTTGTTGTCAAAGCCGTTGCCTGGAACTTGAAGTAGAGCTTTCTATTTTACCGTGATGATGTCCGTAAGGATAATTTATAATGATCTTTTTAAACGGTTTTCCAATCTGAGGCAAATCACCTAACTTACAATTAAAGTATCAAAAACCTTAAAGATAGTTTTCAGAATAAACCGTCTTCATCCGTTAACGATACTCCTGATTTTAACTCCATTTTTGTGATCGGTCAAATGAAAGCTTCACTTCAAGGAAAAGACAACGTCATCCACAAGCTGAAAATGCAAATATCTCAACGTAAGGAGATACGTACGTGAACTAACCGAACACTTGATTTTCGGGCCCGAGACTCAGATTTATAAGTATGAAAAGGTTAATGGGTCTTCAAGGAACAAAATAAAGCTTTTTAGAGGCAGAAAATGCAAAGATTAAGCAGCATTACAAAGAAACTGTATGTTCGTCAAGATTTTTAATGCGTGCTAAGCATACAGAACAGACAATGCCTTAAAAAATGAAATGAGAATATAAAAAAGTCTAACTAAGAACACGGTCTCATGTGTCACCACAACTCAGTTTAAACCAAAAGTAACAGCACCAGGAAAGTATGCTCTAGATGTTGAACCTATTCCCCCTCGCAATAGGAATAATAGGGAAGTCCATCTAGTTTATCTCAGGCACCTTAAAGAAAGTGTAGATACACTTCGCGAAATAGTGGAAGAAGCCAAAGTTGAAAGACCTTTAGATAGATCACTCGCATTTGCTTGCCGTTACACTAAGCATTCTCAGGAACTTTTAGAATATGTGTTTGGCACCTGTCCAAAGGTCTTCAATCAACAAGATAAAAAGCATGCTAACACCCCTAGGAAAAAGCAAGTTACTTTTGAGGACCAAAGTGCACCTTCAAGTAGTACAACACACAAATATGTAGAGCCAATGCACACTGTTTGGTGAGATTCACACTATAAATATATAATATATAATAAAATATATAAAATATATATAAGTCTAAAAATCAACAAGAGTAATGATCTTGATACCTCATACATTTTAAAATGATATTCACAAGTCATTTTGACGGTTTTTCTATGACTATTTAATTTTTCTTATGCTTCCGAGTTTCGATAACTCATGAGTTGATGTTGCTTTCATTTTTCTATCCCTATATTAGGCTTAGTTAGATGTAAGAAAAAGATGTTAGCTATAGTAGTTTGAATTATATAAGCTTGTTGAGCGGGTTTAAGTGTTTTATACATGAAAGCTAAGAGTCGATTGCTTGTTATTGTTATTGTGGTGTTATTGCTTTATTACTAGTTACTTCTTATTTTGCGAATTTGGTTAATCTAGGTGGTGTTTAAGTACTACTATATCATTGATTTAATCAGATTGCTAGGTTTCATTGTACAAACTTCATCCAAGTCATGTACCAGTATACTGTTTTCTTTCTTTATCTTATGTTTGGAATTGAATATCAAGGGAGTGTTTCATTTATACGTATTAGATTATTTTTTCCAACGTACCAAAAATAAAATAAAAATTTCTATGCAAGTCTACGATATATAGCAAGGTATTCAGTCTGCATCAAGGTTTTTATGTATTTAGTCAATTAATGGGGACACAAACTCAATATAGCATGGTCCAACATTAGCGAGATTCCTTTCTATGTTTCTTACATGAAAAAGTTGAAAGTGATACTCGCATTACTTCCACCCAATTTATGTCTATAGGGTACAAGATAGTTTTTGTGTGTGTGTGTATATATATATATATATATATATATATATATATATATATATATATATATATATATAGTTAGGATCAAATAAGAAGAAAACTTAAAATGAGAATGATAAGAAGAAACCACAACCACACATTTAAGATGCACCTACAAAAATGGATGCATCTCCCATTAAAATTCTCTCTCGTATTTAAAATGTGTGGCTAGAAATCATTCTTATTCTTCTAATTATACTTTTTCTTCTCATCGGATCCCTACTATATATATATATATACTAGACTATAGACCCGCGGGTTTCGTGGATGGCATTTAAAATATCTTTTATTAACAACAATCTATAAGATATTGGGCCATATATGAGGGTGCAATTATCTAGTCGTTCAATAGATAAGGTCATTGTGACTAAATTGTAAATTATAGTGTCCGTAGAAAAGAACTTGGGTAATTTTTCACAGTTAATGCGCTCTTTGCCTCTAAATAATACTTTATACGAATCGAAAAAAGGTAACTTAAAAAAAGATGCCACATGCTAGGTCATAGCAGCGAGATATGTACCAATGTGCTTGATGAAGAGTGTTTGAGATATGTTTCAATCACAATGTGATTGTGTAACAGAACTTGTTCTTGAAACATGATGATAGAAGTGCTTTGGAAACGCATCCATAGCTGCTACCATATTTGTAGAAAATAATAGTGTCCAGCAAACTGAAATTTGTATGTAAGCTATAAACACATTTTGATATACTTCAGGTTAAGATGTTTTAAATCATAAATTATCAATTAACCTCTACAAAATGGACATACTTTAGTAAGGAAACATTAAGCATGAAGAGTTGAATATGAACCAAAAACGAAGAGTTAAATCAACCAAAAATGAAGAGTTACATAAACCAAAAAGAAGAGCATGATATCAAATCGTGTTTTGTTGCATGGGTCTAAGCTCAAAGAGCTAAATCATCAAAGAGGGCACCAATTATTTTAGGGTTGTTGAGAACTGAATCCCAGAGTGGTAACAATTAGTACATTGAGCCAACTAAATCCCATAGTGGTATATTACATAATATTACCAGAAACATGGATAAGAAATACATGCCCTAACCTTACTTCCAACCGCAAATCAGAAGCAAATAACATAGAAAAAGTTGCTTTCTTATAATAGGATTGAAAGAGAAAATAATTTGAGTTAAGCTCTTAACACAAGCCCACAATAAACCTGCATAAAATCCCATATAATTGCTTACTACATCCGTAGAAGATAAGCCATCGACCTACCAGATCACATATACTTTCATAAACAGTTAAAGCAAACACAACAGTTTACATAAATCTGTCATCTTAAATTAGGTAAAAACCTGACCGTAGTATAAAAATGGGTAAGAACCTGTCCCACAACATCAAAATTCAAAATGCTGAAAAGTTAGAGCCACGAAACTAAAGGTCTTGAATGCCCATTTTGTTGGCCTTTTAATACTCATTTCAAGTTTGTTGGGATCCTATAATTCCAAATTTCTAAATAATAAGAGTAGATCCTACATACCTTAATAAATGCAACTGATCAAAGTATTAATACCTAGTTACATACGTCGAACAAATCTATTACTCAAAAGTCAGAACGTGAAGTAATCCTCCCTTTCTTACTCAAAACCAACAATCTTGTTAGATATTTTCACTGTGCATATCTACCCACCGAACATGTAAACACCATAGCTACCTGCATTCATAAAATCCCTTAATTATAACTCTGGTTTATGGCAGCATGCCAGCATGTATAAAGCACCAACGAAAGATACGATGCATGCCTAGGCACGTGAAAGGAGATTCTGGAGAATAACATATGACGTTCTTTTACCTCATAGCTTATTGTCGACTGAAAAGTTGTTGGTGGCCTTCAAAACTTTTGATAAGCTAACAATGGCACATATATTTCTCCCTCCTGGCTGCTACCTTTGTTATCTTTATCACAGATAGTCGCAGGTCTACCTAGAATAGGTGCAATGAGAAAAATATTTTATCTTAAAAAATATCGATCGTGAGACGCTAAGTTATATCTATAGAAGCTTAGATTGATATTTCTCGCCTGCTCGATTTGCATCTGTTATGTTCTTCCTTTTACTCCAAATGTAGAGTGCCAATAGAAGGCCTAATGAATCAAACAATCTGTAACTTCAATAACTACTCGTTTCGTATCGTAAAGGCTGAAATGAAGAACTATAATAAAGGAAACATAATAAACAGCATATGCTCATTCAGTTTGAGTAATACGTTAAGCTTTAATAGAAAGAAACATCCACGTTAAATGTATAATTTTAATACTCCTAACTTATACACATGTTTTATATTTTAACTTATAAATCCATATCAAATAACTCAAAATGGAGCAATCAATAACCTTTGTGGCAACGGTAATGTTTTAACTTTTAGAATGATATATAGTTATCTCATTATGTAGGAATCAGGGGAACAACAATAAACCTCTTACCATCGTGAACCTGATAAGCTAGAGTTTGTAAGACTTCAGTAAGTTGGTCACATATGTTATTAACTCTAGTCATGTCAAAAGTTTCTTGTCTTCTTTATGCTTCACTTTAAGCTTTGCATTTTTGTTATAGGCATTCTACAACTTCTCTTCCAGTGCGCTCGTTTAGTTCCACATGATTATGGATATAGTTTCAGTACGTGCAGGTTCTACTTGTAAACAAGTTGTACATAATATAACTTACAAATGCGTTCAAGATTCCACCAACACTACACGCATATCTCATATAGATTGAAGGTATAATTATTTGGGACATATTGTAATAGCCTTATCGAATTATTTTAGGATAGAAGGAATCCAAACAAACATAACTTCAAAATACCAGGGTGTCTACAGAAAGAAAAACTCCAGTAATATTCACCATAAATCAGTTATCGTCGATCTCCATATATGCTTCTTTTGTAGGCCAAAACATTATCAATTAAGAGGTTGTGGCAATTAAACATAAGGTAAATATAACTTGACATGTATGTGGTGCCGATTATCTTGTAAATCCAGTGTGATTTAGTGATTATATTATTAATCATATTGATTTAGTAATCATAATATTAACACACTAACTATATGTAATACATTGGACAGAAGAGTTCCCGTTAACTCAACCTAATTCTACCCACATACCGCACCAAAATGACCCTTTTTGACCCAAACCGCATCTGGTGGACAATATCGCACATCTCATTCTTAAACTTTCAGTACATATTATTTCTTCATAAGTGCTTATTGAACGTCAAACTAAACTAACAAAAGTAATAAAACAATCTAAACTATCAAAAAGTGCTTATTTAGCATCAAACCTCTAACATATCAATTCGGTGTCTTATAAAGATTATTGCTTTCTATAACACAATAAGTTATGCAATCCCAAACAACCCAATACCCCATATAACTAAGAGTTATACAATGAACTAATAAAAGCAACGATTTTTATCATATTACACACTTAAATACACTTTAATTAACACAAACTAAGTATGATAGATTTACAGAATTAGCAACAACAACAAAAAAAGAACAACAATTATTCAAATTGAAAATAGTAAAAGCATAACTAAACCAAATTAAGCATCAATAAAACCTAATAACCTAATGAATTAAAGATTAAAGATTGAATTCATACCTCTTGTTCATCGAATGAAATTGAAACATAAAAAGATGAAAGATGCACCGAACAGGCGAACACAAATTATACAAATGTTAGTCCGATTCAATCACATCTCTTGAATTTAAATTTGAGATAGAGATGAAAATAAGAGTAAATAAAAATTGAAAGAAAAAGTTTTGTAGGTTAGCTATATTTTAGGAAACAATACCGTGATATTCTTGTTTGGGGTAAAGCCGAGAATAGGGTTATAATAATTAATGACATAACTACGTACCAAATGAATGGTTATCTGATATCATTTAGAATCGTGTAATCACTTTTAAAAGTAAACTATTTGACCCTACTGCCTGGGTATCACGAATATCTACTTGGGATAAGACCAAATGTGTGTTCTTGGTTGAGGCACCAATCAAGAACCCTAACGCATCCAAGTGTTTAGTTTATGTGTATGTTTTTACGCAGTTGTTTCTATGTTGTGTGTATGTCACAAGTAGTATGTGACCTCCTATTTATAGGAGAGTACTCAAGTCCTTGGTCAATGAATTATGAGAGATTATAGGTGATATAATATCTTCCATAATTAGAATCCTTGATTTCAGAAATTAGTGATTACATGACCCGTGGTCAATAAGTGTGATTACTACTTACCATAAGAAATTCTATCCAGAGGGATTTCCATTCAGTGACCTGAAACATCAGCTAGCCCGCTGAGGAGCATACCTGCTGATTGTTCAATACTGAAACAACCTCTGATGAGCTAACCCACTGAGGTACTTCCTCTGATGGATTACTCTCTGATGGTATCCTTCAGCTTACTCACTCAGCGAGTTACAAAGCTGAAGCCATCAGTCCTCTGATGAACATCCTT
This sequence comes from Tanacetum coccineum, assembly GCA_026074375.1. Lineage (NCBI taxonomy): Eukaryota > Viridiplantae > Streptophyta > Magnoliopsida > Asterales > Asteraceae > Tanacetum > Tanacetum coccineum. The sequence continues at coordinate 12,374 of BQNB010056578.1, read as the reverse complement.
CAGTCCAGAGTCTCACTCGCAGAGGAGTTAACTCACTAAAGTTCATCAGCGAACCACTATCTGAGTCAGGGTGTTCAAGGACCTCTAGGTGTACACTCCGTACCTCCATCCTCAGATACCGATATGAACAGATCCCTACAATTGAACTAAATTTAGAACAATCCTCCCCAATTTAGTACAATTCCTTTGCATGAAAATTAACACATAAATCAAACAAGTGCATAAATGAAAATGTCATGAGGATTGAATTTCCATCTTAGTAAATACACGTTCAAATATTCGAGAATCAGGGTGTTCCAAGAATTGAACCCTTCAACCCATTTGAGTACCTAAAGGTAAATACACACAAGTTTTAAAACACTTAAACGCTCATAACACAATTACATAGCCATGTGTCCATATCCAATTCATAAATGTTATAAGACCTAAAGTTCATGATCCTTGAGGCGGCAAAACCCCAACATTTACATAGGTAGTTCCTCTTTATTCATGCTCCTGCTTAGCATTTTTTCAAAGAAATTAACCATTAAGAAGTTTGCAACTTCATCCTCCTTTCAGCAGGTTCCAAGCACATCCCTAGGATGATTTGTAAACATGTGCTTCAACCCTCTGAATGTTCAGCTTTCCACATTGAACTCAGCTGCCAAATTTCCTCAGCAGGGAGTTGGATGTCCTAGCATTCAGGGACTTGATTAGACTTTACTCACATCCCTTCAGCAGACTTTATAACCAAGTCTCTAGCCAGACCATTCGTCAAGTGACCAGCTAGGTTTTGTTGAGACCTCACAAACTCTATGGATATCACCCCATTCGTAATTAGCTCACGAATCATACTATGCCTGACACCTAGGTGTCTGGACTTCCCATTGTACATCTAGCTATAAGCCTTTGCCAATGTAGCAACACTATCACAGCGGATAGAAATAGGTGCCATAGGTTTGACCCACAGTGGAATCTCAAGGAGCAAGTTTTTAACCATTGAGCTTCCTTACCAGCGGCTGCCAGAGCCACAAATTCAGACTCCATTGTAGAACCAGTGATACAAGTTTGCTTCTTGGAAGCCCAAGAAATTGCACCACCACCAAGAAGGAATACCCAGCCACTGGTAGACGAATTGTCTTCAGTGTTGCTGATCCAGCTTGCATCAGTGTAACCTTCCAACACTGAAGGATATCCAGAGTATACCAATCTATAGTCCATTGTTTTCTTCAAGTACTTTAGTACCCTCTGAATTGCTTGCCAGTGCTGAGTTCTAGGATTACTAGTATACCTACTTAGTTTACCCACAACAAATGCAATGTTAGGTATGGTATAAGTCATGGCATACATTAAGCATCCAATCACTCTGGAATACTCAATTTGAGATACAGCCAGACCTCTATTGGGCTTCAACTTCTCACAAGTATCCAGAGGTGTACTAACTGAAGTGCAATCAGAGTAATTGAATTTCTTTAGAACCTTCTCAATGTAATAAGACTGATAAATTGCTATACCATTACTCTCATGTTTAATCCCTATACCCAGGATAACATCTGCCTTCCCTATGTCCTTCATAGAGAACCTTGATGACAAAAATTCCTTAGTCAGATCCAACTGAACTTGGTCAGTGCCAAAGATCAGCATGTCATCAACATATAGGCAAATGATGACTCCTTTACCAGATGCATTGCTATATACACATTTATCAACTTGATTAAGCGATTAACCAATAGATAAAACCACTTCATCAAACTTTTGATGCCATTGCTTAGGTACCTACTTTAGCTCATAAAGAGACTTAACTAGTTTACACACCTTGTTTTCATTGCCAGGCAAGATGAAGCCCAGAGGTTGGTTCATATAAAACTCCTCTTCCAGTTCCTCATTCAAGAAAGCTGTCTTCACATCCATCTGATGAATAATCAGACTGTGAATTAATGCCATAGCAATCAGCAGTCTTATGTTACTAATATGTGCCACTGGAGTATAAGTATCAAAGTAGACTATCCCTGACTTTTGTTTAAAGATTTGAATGACTAGCCTTTCCTTGAACTTTTCAACAGTTCCATCTACCTTCAGCTTTCTTTTGAAAATCCATTTGCAACCCAGAGGTCTGTAACCTGGAGGTAGATCAGTCAACACCCAAGTGTTATTGCCCTTGATGGAATCCATCTTATCATTAATTGCTTCTTTCCAGAAAGTAACATTCTGGGACTTTATTGCTTTATTAAATGTTTTGGGGTCATCCTCAACATTAGAGCAATAGGAATGTTGGTCAGAGACCTCATCCCCTGTACTTTCAATTAAGTAAAATTGAAATTCATATGCCTTTTGCTTTTCCTAAGTTGAGGCTCAGATTGTTGAACAATCTCATCAGAGGTCTTTTCAGGGACCACTGAACCACCAGAGTCGTCGTTTCCTTTTACCAGGGACCTCTGACTTGGTTTAGGGACAGATGAGAACTTGTGCTCATCAAAGATAGCATCCCTTGATTCAATGATTGAGTTAATAGCAACAGAATCATTAGGTTCAATAACATAGAACCTAAAAGACTTGGAATGGTCAGCATATCCAACACAGATGCATTCAATGCCTCTTTCACCCAAAGTTTTCAGCTTTGGATCAGGGAGTCTTACAACTGCCCTAAAACCCCAAACTCTAAGGTAATTCAGGTTTGGTTTCTTTTTAGTTCAGAGTTCATAAGGGGTAATCCTATTCCTTTTATTGGGAACCCTATTTAATAAATAGCAAGCTGTTAACATAGCTTCACCCCAGAACCCTTGACTCAGACCAGAGTAGGACAACATGGAATTAATCATTTCTTTCAACACTCTGTTTTTCATTTCAGATTACCATTTTGTTGTGGAGTATAGGGGGTAGTCGTTTCATGGATAATACTAACAGACTGAAAATACAGAGTATCTATGTACTCACCTCCCCTATCAGTCCTGAATCTTTTGATCAGAGACCCTTGTTGTAATTCAACTTCAGTTTTGAATACTTTGAATTTATCTAATGCTTCTTCTTTTGTATGTGATAAATAAACATAGCAAAACCTAGAGGCATCATCAATAAATGTCACAAAGTAATTTTTGTTCCCCAATGAAGGAGTAGCATGTAGATCACAAAGATTATTGTGAATCAATTCTAAAACTTCAGTTTCACGTTTTATATTTTGAAATGGTTTCTTAGTTATTTTATTCAGCATGCAAGTCTAACACTTTTCAGTGTCTATGTCAAAAGCAGGGATTAACCCATCCTTAGACATATCTTGCATCCTCTTAAAGTGGACATGGCCTAGTCTAGCATGCCATAAGATTGAATCATTCAGTTTAGAGGTTGACATGAAGGCTAAGCCCTAAACATATGATTACTCAAATAACCAAAACCAATAAACACACTATGTTTGGATAAAATAAATTTATTTGATTCAATCACTTGTTTATAACTACAATTATTCAAAACACTACTTAAAACCAAATTCTTTCTTATATTAGGAACATGTAAAACATTTAACAAAGAAACAACTTTTCCAGAACTAAACCTAAGATCTACACAACCACGTCCATGCACAAGGGCTGTTGACTCATTTCCCATGTGAAGAATAGATCCATCATTTAGCGACTCATAAGGCTTGAACTAGCATCTATCTTTGCACAGTTGCTCCAGAGTTAAACCATCAAGCAACATCATCATCCTGCACAAAAAAAAGCCTTAGATACATATGTAATGTAATAAATCTGATGGGATTTATTAAACATACTCTGACCTTTCAGAGGGTTGGAAGAACCATCCTCAATTCCCTTTGTGCTTGATCCATTGGCTCTGTTGCCAACATTACCAACATTGCAATCCTTTTTAAGTGTCCAGGTTTCCCACACTTCCAACAAGTAACTTTTGGTTTCTTGTTAGGATTGGCTCTGGTATCATGATGCTTACGTTTACCCTTATTGTCATTGTACCTGGAGGAGTTGTTATGCTCCACCATATTGACAACTGAAGGACCAGCAACATTGTTGCCCTTTGGCTTGTCATTATCCTGAGCTCTAAGGGACTCCTCAATGCGCAGATGACTGCCCAACTCAATCATAATTAATTCCTCCTTCAAATGTTTCAAGGTGTGCTTGAAATCTTTCCATGAAGGGGGAAGTTTATCAATGATACATGAAACCTTAATGGATTCATCCATGTTCATATTGTGTTGTGTAAACCTTCCAAGTATGCCAAGAAGTTTATTGTATTGTTCCAAGACTGGTCTTGAATTAGTCATTTTGTAATTTATGAAATTACTAACAAGGAACTTCTTACTTGAGGCATCCTCAGCCATATATTTGGCTTTCAAGGTATCTCATAGTTCTTTAAAAGTTTCAACATTCTGGTAAACATCAAACAAGGAATCAGACATACCATTGAGGATTAAACCTCTGCAGACATAATCGTTATTGTCCCATTTGGCCCTTTTCCTGACTTGTTCCACAGTTGGATTCTCACCACCATCCTCTGGCATGGGAGTAGTCAGCACATACACCACACTCATGCTGAAAAGCATAAAGTGCATCTTCTTCTGCCATCTCCTGAAATCAACCCCTTCAAACTTTTACAGCTTGGCAAAGCTTGAAGCCATGTGTTTCATTGCAGCAGCAACCATTGATTATCACAATAGTTTACTTTGAATGTTGGGGGTAAAGCCCATAATAGGGTTAAAATAATCAATGACCTCACTACGTACCAAATGAATGGTTACCGGATATCATTTGAAATCATGTAATCACTTTCCAAAGTAAACTATTCGACCATACTGCCTGGGTATTACGAATATCTACTTGGGATAAGACCAAATGTGTGTTCTTGGTTGAGGCACCAATCAAGAACCCTAGCGCATCCAAGTGTTTAGTTTATGTGTATGTTTTCAAGCAGTTATTTCTATGTTGTGTGTATGTCACAAGTAGTATGTGACCTCCTATTTATAGGAGAGACTCAAGTCCTTGGTCAAGGAATTATGAGAGATTATAGGAGATATAATCTCTTCCATAATTAGAATCATTGATTTTAGGAATTAGTGATTACATGACCATAATTATTGTGGTCAATAAGTGTGATTACTACTTACCATAAGAAATGGTCAAAGCAGTTATACGTCAGTGAATTCTATCCAGAGGGATTTTCATTCAGTGACTTGAAACATCAGCTAGCCCGCGGAGGAGCATACTGGCTGATGGTTCAATACTGAAACAACCTCTGATGAGCTAACCCATTGAGGATACTTCCTCTGATGGATTACTCTCTGATGGTATCCTTCAGCTTACTCACTCAGTGAGTTACAAAGCTGAAGCCATCAGTCCTCTGATGAACATCCTTCAGTCCAGAATCCCACTTACAGAGGAGTTAACTCACCGAAGTTCATCAGCGACTAGAATTTCCTTAACCACTATCTGAGTCAGGGTGTTCAAGGACCTCTGGGTGTACACTCCGTACCTCCATCCTCATATACCGGTATGAACAAATCCCTACAATTGAACTAAATTTCCAACAATTTTTAGGGTAAAATATTGACAGTGTATATATGACGTCAATATATAACGTCAGAAGTGGGGTTGTGGCATTCAAAAAGTTTTTCATTTATTATATATAAAGATACGATAGTTTGGGTGTATATTTTTCACGTGCGTAGTACGCGTTGTTCGTGACCAATCATTTTGTGGTTAGGAGTCGTGAAATTTCCTAGTCCTAATCAAATATTTGTGGAAGCACATGAAGCGGACCACATTTAGACAAGAGAAAATCTTAACACGATGTATGAATTTGACCGGTTTAACGTTAACACTAGCTAAATGTTAGGGCGCCGTATTCTCTTTCAAAAAGACCATTGCCAGAAAATTAGGCGGAGGAATATAATATCGGAATTTTAATTGGAGAAGATGATGCCACATCAACTCTCAATCATTAAATAATCACGGTTAATAACAATAAGGCCACGTAATTAAATTTTACCGATAACGAAATAAGCATATTTGAACAAAAATTGAAAGTACGTGTTTAATACTGGAAACTTTGTGGATACTTACGATGATTAATATAGATCATTCATTATTAAGACATCCACAACGGTGAACTTATTAAAAGGTTTATAAAAGTGTCATATCATCTAACGTCATTAATTTATAAAATATTTCATATTATGAACCTATTCACACTATGGATAAAGCTTTTTGAGGTTTATATTTTTAAGAATTCTACAATCACCATATAAATGTCATTAACTATTTAGCATATAAAACAATAAAAAAATAATGATAAATATTTTTTGGACCTCTTTATAATCCTAGACTTTTTCATGCCACCTACGCATGAAATGATTTCTCACTATGAAGCAAAAATTCTTAGACCTCTTCAGAAAGTTTTAGACCTATTTATAAACCACCATTGTGAATGTTCATTTGTATTAAACCTTAATTAACATATAATATATCAAATTTTATTTTATTTCTACTTCAAACGCATAATTTAGATGCTTTTTGGCAACACATATGATACCACCATGTCCGATATTAATGTATACATTGGCAAACACGAGATTGAGGTGTTTTAGAAAGGAATGATATTTTAAGCTCGACTATACGTATTGTACGTGTATACTACGTTGAAATTATGTGTTATGAAAAACCTTCAAGGGATCGGACATTGCATGGTACTATGATCATCTTCATCCCTAAAACATGTCTTATACCGGTGTCTATTTATGTTCCGTGACACTTTATAACCGTATGATTATCACAGTATGAAAGTAACATATTTGCTAATGTTTCTTTTTTTTTCCTAGCTTGTTTTTTCTTTTCTTTTTTCTTCTTTTCTTGTAATCATGATAGCGTTATTGTATTACAATCCAAGGTTATATTATGTAGGCCTATTACAAATAATGCTATGAATATTATATTTTCTTGCTATCGATTTAATTTATAGGTGCGCCTTTCCCTCGATTGTAATGGGCTCAATGATCACAGACATGACTGTATCTTTGGCTCGAGCATCTGGAGCTCCATGTCCATCCCCATATTGGTACGTACAATGTGAAATTCGAGCAAGATTGATGGCCATATCAATGAACGGATCTCCCGACTCTTGAGAACAACCTACTTGGGCTTTGATCATTTTCCTCCATGCTTCATCAATCAGATCTTTTATATATTCACGGGCAACTTCCTCACACGCACCATTCTCGTGCATGTAACATGATATTGCGTTTGCCGTTTTGCCTTGTTTTATCTCATCCTATGCCAAAATAAATACAGAATCAAGAAAAAAAATAATAAGTAAAACATTATATTGTAGGTATACACTGAGTAATAAAACATACCGATGAAGTACCCAAATCATTGCATAGTCTGAAAATAGTTGACGACCATTTCAAGAGCTCGTGATACTTCTCTAAGGACTCGATCATATCTTTCTTTGTTTCTTTGTTGATTAAAAAGTAACCGTGAGTAAGTATAACCACTCCAGAGACCGATCGCCAAGCATTATTAAGATAATCTTCAAGTGTTGGAATGTATTTGTTATGAGTCCACCTGGCCTCCACATAGAACGCTTCTAACAAGTCTCCCCACTATTATTTTCGCATGAAAAAAGGGGTTATTATAACAAGCTAGTTAATACTCACTAGTATATATACGAATTCCTTTATTACTTATGGTTACACTAACCTCTTTTACTAAGATTGGTAGTGCAATCGGAGTGTTGGAACCCAAATCATTAACGGTGTTGTAAAGAGCTTGGTAGCCTACTTGTAAATACTCAGGCATATGTTCAATTGCATTGTTGTCCCACCTGAAAAAGCATGATTACAAATTCGCGTTAGAAACTTGAGGTTTAGTGATTTTAAAATTTGAACCATGTGAGGAAATTACTATCGAAACTGCAAACCTCTTGACACAATCTGTGAAGATCTTGAGTTCATCTAGAGAACCATAAACATCATAGATGTCATCGATGACAGTAATTAACGCCGCAACTTTCGTGAGCCCTACACGGCATGAAGAATATTGAGGTTCAAATACTATTCCAACTGTCCAAAAGAAGCATTCCATGAGTCGGTCCCTCACGAAGCTTAGATTGCTCGCTAGACCAATACTTTTCCACCACCTATTGTAAAAAGGCACACAGGCTGTTGTTAAATTTTGGATGTTGAAAATCTTATAATCATCTCAACAATATTTATTTCAATTATGTATATGGAGAATCTATGTAAAAGGCTAGCTATACTTTGATAGTTCTTGAAGTTCTGTCTTTAGTTCTGATTGAACCATGTTGAAATCTAATGTAGCCAGCTCTAAGATAAGTATATTTGCATCCTTTCGTTTACTGTATGCATCAATGTACCACCTTGCTTCTAATCTGAGCATTCTGCGATACAAGGGGAGTTCCAGTGCATGATTTATCAGTTCATGCGCACCATATTCTTGACTCTTGAAATTAGGCAAATATTCAGTTGCGAATAACTTAGCCTCATGCAAATCCCTTTCTCCCTTAAAAGCAAGATATGAAGCTTCATATAGATTTATCAGCCCCTTGAGATCTGTCTTTAGAAATCCCATGAAGTCACCACTGCTGTCCTTGAATCTCCTTACAAAATCTGTGTTCAGTTACAATTCATCAAACTCTGACAAGTTAATCACGAGCGATGGAAATCTATAGGACTTTAAGTGAAAATCTTTAATAATTTATGAAGAAAACTTACAAGTACCTAGTGAACACATTATAACCATGTTTGTCTAAGAAGCCTAAAACTTAGAGCTTCTGCATAAACCATTGTCTTCCTTTCCTTCGATTATCAACAATATTTCTGTCTGATGTATTGTGCTTATGCACTAGTGATATCTATTTTTAAACCGATAGCCCAGGCCCAACCTTTCTATATCAAGTTTGATGTGTTCCAGCACTTCAAGACACCCAAACTACCAATTTTCGTAATCAGTCGGATTAGTGTAAGTAACCTCACTACATCTGCTCAAGCTCCTACAACCCTCTCAAATTTTGATCTGTGTGCATTCACAATAGAGTTGAAAAAATTATTACTATATGTGGATATACTTATATTCATAATATTCTAATGGACAGAAGCTGCATAAGAAGAAAAGAAGAGCAAAAAAAAAAAAGAAGACAGTCTTTTTTATTTTTTTTTTTTTTACTTACGGGTATAATGTACGCACAATTACTCAGAATATTGGCATCTAAGAGTTCGATATAGTCGTCAGTCCAAATAGTTGGCTGGTAGACTATGTGGCTATCAGCTTGAGAAACTTGAGTCTTGGATACACACTGTATGAAGCGTTGTTGTCTTCTGTGCTGTTTTAGAATTTGTGGCAAAGGTTGCTTTGGTTTACACAAGACAAAGAGACGTTGAGTAGAGACTATTTGAGAGAGTTGAAGCGCCATTCGTAGGAAGGAATAAGATTTTACTCCTCTACTATTTTCTTAATCATCGTATTTATAGCCTTAAGAAAATGGCAAGTAATTGCCAAATCAAACGTCTTTTTTTTAATAGGAAACACGTGGTCTAGACCATGACAATTGCTGACCTAATTGATAGTTTACAGATTTGTTTTTGAACAGCAAAAGGATTAATCATTAAAAGCCTAATAAGAAATTAGGCAAGTTATACACAGGTGGAGACCACAAGTCTCGGATTGTTAAACCACTCGATCCAATTGAACGAGCACTTTTTATGTCTACTAGAGATCCAATTGAAAGACAATTGTTTTAAATCATTTAAAAATAAAGAAATCCTAGGCTTGGGCAGAGAAAAACACATATCATTTCTGAATTTCCAAAGGCACCAGATAGTTGCTTGTATCGAGACATCAAAAAGGAAGCAGACCTTTGGTTGGAGAGACATGGAGAAGGCAGCCAAGAGAATGTTCTTTACGATGTCCATCGGCGGTCTAGTGAGCCCCCACCAACTGAAAACTGCTTCCCAAAGGGAAGAAGCCACCTCACAAGCTCCAAACAAGTGGAGTTCACTTTCCTGATCTTCATTACAACACGGACATAGGAGCGAGTCAAGATCAATACCCCGGTGATCAAGGTTGAGGCGAGTTGAAAGCCTTTTTTGACCAATCCTCCAAGATAGAATGTTTACCTTGCTTGGGACAAATTTATTCCAGAAGGAGATGAGGGCATGCCCCTGATCTTGGACTTCTGATATGTAATTTCGCATACCACTAACACTGAAGACCCTTTTGTCGTCGATGAGGCATGACCAGAAGTCGGGCCCATCAGTTAGGCGAAGATGGGCTGTAAGCTCTTCCTCAGTAAGTTGTGTCGATTCGAGGCCACTACGAGGAGATCTTCTCCAATGCCATCGATACACAAGGCCTAAGATATGGTCAAAAGAAAGGCAACGACTACTAACCGAACACGATTTATCTGTCTTAAGAGCGTGTAATCTTCCAAAGGCAAGTTTTAAAGGAGTCACTGATCCACCTATCATTCCAGAATGATGTAAGCTCCCCATCGCGAATCAATTTTTTGAAAATTGTGTCTATATTGATGTTCAAGCGGAGAGAGTCCTCTTTTAGTCTTGCTATGTGAAACCAAGGTTCGGTTTTGACTTTCATGGCTTCAAAGTTAGTCAACCCTCATTCGTCCCCATGGATGGATTTAATCACAGAAACCCAAAGAGCGTTCGGTTCATTATAGAATTTCCACCACCATTTTGACAACAAAGAAAGATTACATGATTTTAAACTATTAATTCCAATCCACCTTTATCAAAAGGAAGAAGAATTTTATCCCACGTAACCCATGCCATCATTTTGTCTTCTAATGAATCGCCCCAAAAGATGTGTCTATATTGATGTTCAAGCAGAGAAAATACTATACAGATAACTTAGTCATTGAGTAGAGTTATTCGGCACAACTCCTTCTGAGTTCTTGAAGACAAAGAGTCTTCAGTTGAGCGTTGATGTGGTTCAACTATGAAGCACAAAATCTAAAGAAGAAGTTAAGTTCAATGAGAATGACAATGGCTCACTCAACTATGTTTGATCTCCTCACAAACCAAGATGCTAAGTAAAGAATTTTATGCATCTAGAAGGTCAAAGGCGAGAAAATCCATTAAAGCAAAAAGAAATAAAGCAAAGTCTTCTTAGGGTTGATAAAAAGTATAATAGTGGTCAAAACTTTTCCCTAAAGAAGATTTTATCCTCACTACACCGGAAACAACTTTTAGCGACTATATAAGTAGTCGCTAAATGGCGACTAAAAAACCCTAACATCCTAAATCGGTTCTTCTCAATCTCCTTTATTCATGTGTTTCTTGATCCGATCTGCTATATTGGTTTCATTACCATTGTGTTATGTTATCCTTATATCAACTTCATTGATAGAGACAAGTTTTAAAGGTCGTTTTTTAGGGTTTTTACAATCGACTTTTGGCTGATCGTAGTCTTCATAAACCATTAGTTTCAATCGATATCCTTTTTGATATTGGTCCTTTATCATGATTGTGAGATCGTCCCACCTTATGGTTTGAGTTTTACTTTCGCGATTTTAGGATTCATAGATTTAGGTTTCGTTTTGTGCTAGAGTTTTGATTTCAGTTTTGTTCTCTTATGATTATTGTATTATCGGGTGCTGCCTAGTGAGTTCATAGTCGTTGCTAGGTTGTTTTTCTTGTCGATTGGTGTTTATTATGAAAGGGGGAATGGGTGCAGGAAACAAAAGGGTTTCGAGTGCTAAAGAGCAGGAAGTAACTATTAATGTTAAGGAAATTTTGTCTGGTGATGCAACTTCTATTGTATCATCAAATGAACCTAGAACAAAGGCTGCTTTCTCTGATGTTTGTGGACAGTCTGACCGTGTCAAATAAACATATAAGGTGGACGATTCGAATGGAAGGAAAGACATGCACGAGAGGCCTAAAGAAGGGACGGACCAGCGTAATACTAGTTCTCCCTTCACGTACGCTAATGTAGTCAATCCCATGAATAATACGGTAAATTTTTGGTCTCTTGAATGCGATGTTGGAAATGTAGATGCCAATTTGATCATCTCAATGGACTCAACACAAGAAGTTAATGACATGTTTTCTAACTCATTATATAGATACTTTATTGGAAACAAGATTGCATATCCATTGGTGGAACAATATGTTTGGAACAAATTATCTAAGGCTTCGTTTGTTTTTCTCAAATTCCCTCTTCTAACCTCTTATGTCTGCAGGCGGGCAGACGTTTTTTGTTTGTTTTTTGCAGACAAAAGTGGTAAAAAGCTCTTCAAAGCTCTTCAAAAATTCAGACCCAATTTTTCACTTATTACCTCTTATTCTCTCTTCTTCTAACACAAACCCTACACACCCACCTCCCACCACCACCTCATCTCAGCCGCCACCACCATCC